>JBBMKA010025746.1:0-17801 GCA_037833695.1 Sechiopsis laciniata | reverse complement strand
AATTGACATTTTAAATGTAATAAAAATCACAATATCTATGGTTGGAGTCTTCTAAACTCTATTATACTAAAAGAACAGTGAGAAAGTATTTGAATATGATATTTTGAATGATTATAAATGATGAGTTATTTTGAGTGATTAGAAATTTAAATTTTTTTTATAGCTGGTTTGGATGAGTTATTTGTAGAGGAGTTGCATTTAATAGCTCGTTTGAATAATAATTTTTATAGATGAGTTGTAGACAATAACTCATTTGAATGTGGTTATGATTACTTTAAACATAAATTATTAAAAATGAATAATTATTTTGAATAGCAAAAAATAAAATTAAAAAAATAATAATTACAAGGAGCTATTTGATTGTAAATATTTGAAGAAGAATCATAAAAACTCATTTATAATAATTCATTTATTATGTCAAACAAACACCCTTTATATTTTTCCTCGAGTGTAGTGTTCAAACTCTCTAATTATAAATATTATTATTAAACGTGAATAAAAAATCATAAATGTGAACTCATAGTTAAGTAAAAATTGATTTTGTTGTTTAAAAAAATAAAAAAAAAATTTAAGAAAAGAAAAATAGCGGCAATGACAGAAAATGGTGTACATGCGGAGTCTTTGATCTCTACCCACGGCTGCCTTTTCTGATGGTTGAGTTGTTGTAAAAATGAACACCAAAATCTTCATTTCCACTTCTATATAATTCCTAAACCATTAATTCAAAGGGATTCCAAAATCAACCCATCATCCATTTTTGATTCCTTTTCTCTCTTTCAATTCCAGTTTCAATTTCATCTATGGGTAATTACAGAGTTTGTCTCTGTTTCATCAGAAGGTTTAAGATGTCCAAAGAAGAGCCACCGTCGGACGTCAAGGAGGCGTTTCTCAAGTTCGCCGGCGCCGGCGCCTCCCACATGAACGCCGACCAGCTGCTCAACTTTCTCGTCGAGTTCCAAGGGGATTGCACGGCTTCGATTGCCGACGCTCAACGGATTCTCGGGCACGTGCTGCAGCGGCGGCATCACGTGATCTCCAAGCTCGCTAAACACTCCCTCACTCTTGAGGATTTCTATTACTATCTCTTCTCCTTGGATCTCAATCCCCCGATTCCCGATCAGGTCTGATTTAAGTTTCCCTCATTTTCTTGAATTTTTTTAGATTTGGTTTCTGGGTTTTGTTCCTCAGATTTGGGAAAATTTTGGGTTGGCTTCTTTCAATTTTATTTTATTTTTTACCCTACTGCATTTGAGTGAAGGAAGCCTTAGGTTGTGTTTGGATTTGGTAAAAAAGAGTGGATTAGCGAAGAGTGAAATGGTCAATGCTAATTGCAATAATTAACTACTTGTTTGAAAATTGATGTTTATCGTAGTTGCAATAATTAACTGTTCGTTTTCGTTTGGAAATTGACGTTAGTATGGGTTGGACTAATTAAATGAGATGAATTTGATCTGAACTTTGATATTTAATAAAAGGTTTGATGAGTGGTGAAAGTTGTTTGTTTACCATTGAATGCAAATAAGGGATTCTAGACGAGCTGTTATTTACCACTCTTTTTCTACCAAAAACATAAGTAGCATGGATTGAACCCATCTTATTTATGAGATTTTGACCACTGAACCATACTTTGTGATGGTTGGTTCTTTCAAATTTAACCCTCAAAGTTCTTAGAAATTCATATACTAGTGTTTCCATCTCTTACAGGTTCATCAGGATATGAGAGCTCCATTGTCCCATTACTACATTTACACTAGCCACAATACATACTTGACTGGGAATCAATTGAGCAGTGATTCTAGCGATGTTCCGATTATAAATGCGCTGAAGGGCGGAGTGAGAGTCGTGGAGCTTGATTTGTGGCCAAACTCTGAAGAAGATGACATTGATGTTCTTCATGGAAGGTAACAAAAATTCAACTCTTGAAATTGTGGGTATTCACTGAAAAATGGAACTGTAGTATAATTTGTGAATTTCTGATCTAGGACCTTGACAACACCTGTGGAATTTCTTAGATGTTTGAAATCAATTAAAGAGAATGCTTTCATAGCATCTCCATATCCTGTAATAATTACTCTAGAAGACCATTTAACACCTGAACTTCAAGCTAAAGCAGCTGAGGTATCTTTTTTACCCCTTCTAATTGCTTACAAACAAGTGTGAAGATTTATGGTGAAGATGCTTCTTTTTGTTTGCAGAACATAAAGGAAACATTTGGAGACATGTTGTTCTTTCCTGAAGCAGAATATCTACAAGAATTCCCTTCCCCTGAAGAATTGAAGTACAGGATCATCATTTCGACAAAGCCTCCTAAAGAGTACCTCAGATCCAAAAATGTGAAAGGGGAGGGTTCTTCCAGTGACGACGATACGGACGATGAAGATGGGGTTGATACGGTCTGCTTTGTGTTGAAATTTACGACATTTTAGCTGTGTTTTTCTAGTCATTTTCTGGTTCCAGTATGTTGATGAAGTATACAACTCACTTGGGTTGCAGAGTGAGAGTGAATCCAGCGAGAGCGACGACAGTGATTACGAATCTTACGCTACAGGTGTATCCGAATACAAACACCTAATTGCCATTCATGCTGGAAAACCAAAGGGCGGTTTGAAGGAAGCTCTAAAGGTTGGAGTTGATAAAGTTAGACGCCTTAGCTTGAGTGAAAAGGGACTCAAAAAGGCAACTAAATCTCATGGAGTTGATGTCATTAGGTAACATTAACATACACTACAATTCACTCCATCAAGAAATTAAGTGAAATTCAAGGCTTCGTTTCATATTATTAACTTCTTTTATACAATGATTCTCCAGACTGACATCAATCTTGCTTTCAGATTCACCCTAAAGAACATGTTAAGGATATATCCGAAAGGAACTCGAGTAAACTCGTCTAACTACAACCCAATGAATGCTTGGTTACACGGGGCCCAGATGGTTGCTTTCAATATGCAGGTATTTTCTTTTACTCTAGGATCAAATAACATCACTGTCCTTTTCTTCTGTAACATAAATTTACTTGGACCACCACAGGGATATGGAAAGTCTCTCAGCTTAATGCGCGGGATGTTTCGATCCAACGGAGGTTGTGGTTACGTAAAAAAACCTGCTTTTCTACTGACAGATGATCCCCTTGGCAAAGTGTTTGATCCTAATGCAACATTACCAGTTAAAAGAACTTTGAAGGTAGGCATATGCCAAACTAGATATTGTGTCATGTTCTGCTGGACTTGCTCTAAAAAACACTTTTCTTGCAAATGACAGGTGAAACTCTACATGGGTGTTGGCTGGAATTTGGATTTTGAAAGCACCCATTTTCATCTATACTCCCCTCCTGACTTCTACACAAGGGTAAGTTCTAAATCAATCAAAATCTAGGTAACCTGAGTCCATAGTTCAAACAATATTATTACGGTTGGTTGATACAAATTAAATTTACCTCAACCAAAGAACTTAAGCTTTTGGATAGATTGGTAATTTAACACGTTTGAACATGGTATCAGAGCAAGACGTCTTGAGTTCAAGTCTTTGTCGAGTCGTTTTCCTTTCCAATTAAAATTGAATTCCACATGTAGGACATTTCTCAAATTTCTAAACCTACAAGTGAGAGAGAGTGTTGGTTGATATAATTAAATTTATCCCAACCCATCAACTTAAGTTTTTGGGTTGATTGGTGATTTAACATGATTCAACCGTTATGGAACCAAGTGTTTATTCGATGTGAAATGCTCAAATTGTATATTGACCATGTCCACCTTACGCAGATTGGAATCGCAGGAGCTCTTTCTGATGCAATAATAAAGAAAACGGAGATCAAAGAGGAGACTTGGAGCCCGGTTTGGAACGAAGAGGTTACATTTCCTTTAACCATTCCCGAACTGGCATTACTTCGAATCGAAGTGTATAGTTATAACAGGTCAGACAAGGATGTTTTTGGAGGACAAAACTGTCTGCCTGTTGCAGAAGTGAAGCCAGGCATCCACGCCATTCCGCTTTTTGACCGTAAAGGATCGAAGTATAGTTCCGTAAAGCTTCTAATGCGTTTCGAGTTTTGCTGAGAATATAGTTTCTTTTCGTTTGGCAACATCTTAAAGGAGTGAATGTCAACCGTTGTCCGTGGTGGAGATTTGATTGTGGTTGTTTGACTAGAAAAGAGTTGGATTCTTAACATTTTTCATGAAGCATCGAATATGGGGGTCTTCCACTTTTCTTGTTTGATGCCATTGTAATATTATAAAAAAACAGATACCTTGTGTCCAAAGGGAATGATTATTCTTGTAAAGCAAAGTAGAGCCAGGAGAATAAATGGATCCATGAACAAAATGGTGCATTTTATTCATATCTTTTCTTCCTAATGTATGCAGCTCATCGAATCACTTTACCAACTAAGATATTTAGTCAAAAGAACCTAACTGCTGCTCGAAGCAAAGCAAACTAATTGAAAAAGAGTACATAAATGAACGGTAACTTTGATCTTAAGGATATGCATGTCATGGTTAAAAAAACGTAAAAATGAATAGTTACTATCTATACCAATATTGTACATCTTTCTTTTCAATGTCTCAATCATAGGAACTTCAAGATTAAGCATACTTAATTTAGAACAATGTTAATTTGAGCACTTCTTGGAAATTTTCTTAGAAAATATTGAAGAGAACAAATCATGTTGAAAGTATATATATTGGTTTGTGGTGACAGTTTTCACTTTTATAAGCAATTTAATTCTAGAAGGTAGCATTGGCAAAACCGTAAGTGATTCAAGGTATCGTCAGGGCCATGACACGTGTAAAATAGTCCGAACACTTAGAAAAAGAAAAAAAAAAAACTTAAACATCTCAACATCTTAATTAAATTGTCCAAGAGTATCATTCAGAGATAAAAATTAATTAAATTATATCTGGAAATCATTGTTTTGTGATAAACAATCTATTTTTAAGAACAAATATTTTTGTATTACATTCCGAAATTGCAAGTTTATGAACAGTCCAGTGAGTTCCATATTTCAATGTGGATCATTAAAACTTGTCTAGTTATGCAGCTCACGTTTCTTAAAAACATTTTTGGAAAGAAAAGTAAAACTTTGCTTTGAAAATAATATACATAACAATTAACAAGTCATGGTGTTTTGTCAGAGAAGGAATAAAATCTTATTTGAAATGAGAAATAATTTCCAACAAAAGAAAAATAAAATCTTATTTGAAATGAGAAATAATTTCCAATGAGTAGGAACTCTATACATGTACCATTATTTGGTGTCAAACAAATTATTTGTGTATAAAAAGGAAAAGAGAAAAAAAAAATAGTAATTCTTGTTGATTTTTTTGTCAAACAAAGTGGTTTTTTGGTCAATTTCTGATCTTATTTGATCAAGTCAAATTTCTTTTTTTAAAATTTTTTTGACAGTCAAATTTCTATTCAAATTATTGAAAAAATAGTTCTGAACTTTAGCACGAGGTAATTCTTCTATTTGACAATATTAATTGTTTTTTTTTTTTTTAGGGTTTAGGATTTAAGTTTTTATAATATAAAAGAATATTCAAACACTGCTTATTATAGATAAGAAATTATACTTGATCAGTTATTCTCGTAAAATAATTATAAAAGTAAACATATTTTAAAGTATTTGTATTCATAGTCAAATACTCATTAATATCAGTAAATTGTATAATAAATATTCATATTACGAGTATCTAACAATGCTCAATAATACCCATGATTACATTTGTTAATTTTTTTTTTTTTTTAAAATAATCTTATTTATAATTATTTTCTAAATTTAACTAATCTCCTAAGTTTTCTCTATATATATTTTGGAAGATTTTATATGTATAACAAAAAAACCAAAAAAGTACCATCAATGACACTTTTTTATTTTAATATTTCATGCATAATAGAAAAATGAGGCGATAATGGTAAAATTATCAAAATGATTACACTTCATTCAGTTTTCAATTGATAGATTAAATAAGCTCGTTGATAGATTAAATCAGTTTGTTGATAGACTTCCATCACTTCACTAATAATCTTCAATCAAT
This sequence comes from Sechiopsis laciniata, assembly GCA_037833695.1. Lineage (NCBI taxonomy): Eukaryota > Viridiplantae > Streptophyta > Magnoliopsida > Cucurbitales > Cucurbitaceae > Sechiopsis > Sechiopsis laciniata. Next base: position 11,772 of record JBBMKA010025746.1, on the reverse strand, counting down.
TCAATAATAGATTTAATCAGCTCTGATAGGTTCAACGAGTTCAATGATAAATTCAATCAATTCCATGAAAAAAGGATAAGATGAGGATTTAAAAGATTTAAAAAAATATATATGAAATCAGAATTAGTTATAAACTAATTATTTTAAAAAAAATGTTATAATTATAATATGTGATCTAAAAGTTATTATCCATAGTGATTTCCCTTTTATTTAGTGGTTTATTTATTACTCTCACATAGACTATAATTGAGTCATTTTTCGTGTCAAAACTAATTAATAATGAGAGAAATAGTTTACATATTATTCAATTGTATTGAATTGAATATTTGATGAGTTTAATTAGATTTAATATCATTATAAATAGTGAAGACATTTATTTCAATATCAATTAGTGATCAGAGAAATAACAACATATTTTATAAATGTCTGACGTTCTCTATACTTTTTTAATATGGAATCTTCAACATTAACAATCATGAAATCTGTAGTATTTGACTTTTATTTATTTGAAAGTATCTTATATATAGGGTTTGTGGTTCATTCCTTCCATTTGTACTAAAAAAAAATAATAACTTTTTTCGCAGTCACATGACTAAAAGAATATAGAAAAGTCAGACATACAAGCATTATAATTATTGTTAGAAAGAATAAGTTTAGAAAATGTAGTGAGAATTATTGAAATATTAACTAATTAATCTCTAAATCTAAATCGTAAGTCTCATTTTGAACTTAAAGCAAGTATATGGAGTTTTTAAGGGTCAGACCATAGCTCAAATGACATGATGATATAAAATTTCAAAAAAAAAAATTAATATAATGCTTGAAAAATTAATATAACATTTCAAAAGATATAAGGTAAAAAACTGAAAACTCTAATAAAGAAGACTAATGAACTGGATTTGATCTTTATAAATTATAAATATAATTTAGACCATAATTAATTATCACACAGAAAAGTAGACAATGAAGACCAGTTATGAGCGAATTAAAAAGGATTAAAAAAAGAAAAAAGATTGTCGAAATTCTACCGTTCACAAATTCAAATTCAAAATTGCGATAGTAAACTTGAAATTAGAATGTAGAAGAGAAATTTTTGTAAATTATTTTCGTCTCTTGATTTTGGTTAAGTTTCTGATGAATTTAGAACTATAATTCGAAAATTTACAAGAAGTCAGAAGAACGTCGAATCATACATCTGTTCTACAAATTCCTCTATCAATCCATCAAGAATATACGAATCAAAACCTTCAATTAAACCCCCAACTCCAAGTTCTTGACAAATTTTGCTGCATTTGATCCAATTCGATTCGCTCAATAATTCCATTTCAGTTATCTTACAAATCCCTTCTTCAAATCCTTCTCGCTGAACCCCATTGTAAATTACTTTCGTCTTCGTGGATTTTCCTTCCTTGATTACCAAACCACCGTCGAGATCCGGTGATAATTTCCTTGGATTCGAAGAGGCGTCTCCTGGAAGAAGTGATTAAGGGAATTTGAGAAACCCAATTGAAGAATCTGAATTAGGGTTTGTTGAAAAAAAGGGAAATCAAACCTGATAATGGAGTTGAATCTCTGAGGAATTGGCTGCTGTCAAGAACTGAGACTGGGCTAATTAATTCGTCGGAGCTGGAGCTTGACTCGGATTCTACTCTTCTTGGTTTGATTTTAGAATCTCTTTTTCTTGGTTTTTTCTTCTGTTTCAAATCTTTTATGATGATCTCTTTCGCTGCTTCTGGATTGAATCTCTTAATTTTCTCTGTTTTGTTGCTTCCCCTGTTTTTACATTTGACTTTCTCTTCCTTTCTTTGCTCAGTTCTTGTTTCTTTTGCTTTGAATTCTTTACTTTTGGATTCTCCTTCAAAGCTAAGTATGAAGTAATTCTCATTTTCAAGCTCAATAAAGGTGGGTATCTCTCTAAATGACACTGTTGATCTGACCCCTTTATCCCTGTCTTCAAGGTGTTTGTAGAAATGCTCCACAGAATTGATGGATTGGCTTCTTGCTATTTTGTTATGATTCTGCTTCATCTCTGGCATGGGATCCAAACCCATCAGCCTGGCCACAATTCCAGCACTGGGCTTGGCCTCATTTGTTGCATTGGTGACACTCACATCCTTGACTTGTACAAGCACAAACTTGTCATTAGACTTCACTGAGTTGGTTTCTTCTGTGATATGATCGGACGGGTGCGTCGGGAGGCTACCCGAGCAGAGAATTCGGCGGAGGATTCCCGAGAGGCAGCTAGGGGTAGCTGCAGCAGCTCTGGGGTTGCAGACATGGGCATCAAAAGTGGAAGTGGAGAAGGAAGAAGAGGAAGAGCAAGAGGGTGAAGGCAACAAGTTCATGCTGAGTTTAAGGTCAGTAAGGTTGGGAATTGAGTAAAAGAAATCTAACAAGTGTCTTCTTTGCTTCTTTTTTTGCCTGGTAAAGCAATTACAGGAAACAAAGTGAAGTAGAAAAATTTGAATGCATTATGATAGAAAGTAAGAAAGAGAAGAAAGAAAGAAAGAAAAAGTGGCGGGCTTTGTGTTTGAATAAGTTGTCTGGCCTAGTTGATTTATGGTGGTTGGGTCAGGATCATGTATACTTCCCCTTTTTAGGGGTCAATTTGTTCACTTTTGTTGGCTTCCCCAACTGACTTCAAAATTTTAAACAATCATATTCTATTCATATTGTTCACTGCATTAGCCTAAGAACAGTTTGTTTATATATATATATATATATATATATATATCATTCAATGTTCAGACTAGCTTATGCGCACCTCGATTAATGTCACGGGACATACCATCTAAGAACAGTTGTTTTAGAATATGATTGGGCAACAACTCCATTAAAATTAGATAAGAGTAAATGGAATTCAGATAGGACACATATAAGTTTTGAAGTTTCCTAGTAAAGAAGAACATCCCAAAAAAACTCAACAATGTCTATATTTTCACTCTACTACTGTATGAATGTAAAAGGGGCTAGTCGAGTACCGTAATTGGATTCCCTAAAATCCATGATTATTATTTTTGGTTTGGTGAGTTCTTATTCCAGAATAATAAATGTTTGTTTTGTTTGCTCTATCCTTACTCTAAGTATGAAACTAATTTCATAGCTGGTATCTGTGATTGCTTTTTTTTCCTATATAGACAGAGGACACATTTCAAGTTTTGAGCTTTCATGGTAGTATTCTCACCCTAATGTGAAAAGGGTTAGTTTATAACAAGATCATTGACTCATTTTTAATCATTCATTCGACAAGAACTTAAAACAAATAAATTAACGACAAAGCTGAAAACTGGGCTTTTCTTGGGATTGGGGATTGAGTAAAGTAATGAATATGAACATAAAAGCTTAGACATGTCAGTGGGTTGGGATGCAAAATAAGCAGTAGAATATATGAAATTTTGGAATTGTATGGCAGTATTATGACTCTTCCTCTCTATTATGCTTTCTCTTGGGTTTGCAGCTGAAAATGGAATCTGGCGTTCGCTTTAGGTCAAATTGAACAGCAACTACTCTACCAACCAATGTTTGACCAGAGAGATTATACAGTTATCCAATCCGACCAGCTCTGCTAAGAAGAAGATTCTGTTCTGCTCTACTCTATTCATGTTTGTATATACTGTTTTCCAAATTTGAATTTTAGGATAGAGGGTATGAACTTTTTTTTCTTTTTGAATTCTATCACATTTGAGAGCGAAAGATTTGAATCTATGATATGGTGATTATTTTATATACATTAATATCACTACTCTTTTGTCATAAACTTGAAATTTTTTATAATTTATGGGTTTGAGCTATGGATTTTACCTGTTTTTTCAATTTGGACCCGTCCATAAATGTTTGGGTTTTTTTTTTTTTGTTTTTTCATTTTCTAAATTAAATCCAAGGGAAGTTTTGAAAACCAAAAAATTAGTGTTTATAATTTTTTTTTTTTTTTTTTTTCTTCTTACAGCTTGGCTAAAACTAAATTCATTTCTTTTCTTACGGGACATGAAAACCAATACCATTTTTTAAAATCAAAATTGTAGTTTTTAAAGCACTTATTCCATATTTTAGAATTTAATTAAGAATTCAAATGTTTCTTTAGAAAGAGATTGAAATTATTGTAGAAATTGTGAGGATTTGAGTATTGGTTGTTTTGAGTCTAACCTTTTTAGCTGCAGCTTTGTTGGCTTTGGACTTAACTCTTTTAAGTTTAAAGTTTGTTGGCTTTAGATCTCACATTTGAGGTTTGAGTTTTGAGCTAAATTGATATTTAATGAGTCCAATTGCAATATATGAGCCAATTTTTACTAATTAGTCTTTTTTCCTCTTTATATTTGATTAAAGATTTCTCTCCTTTTTTATATATTACAACAATCGAAGTAAGTAGATTCGAACCAAATTAATCTCAAATTTAATAATATAGGTATATTTTGTCATTTATTTACAAACAAGGACATTATGATTTGTGAACGGTCAAAATGTATGCTTCATTTAAACATGATTATTCTTTTTTCTCAAAAAGAAAAAGCACGATTATTCTTTAAATTGTAACCTACATAAAAAAATCAATTTCAATTAATGTTATGCGTGGATATATATATATATATATATATATATATATGAAAAAATAGGGGTATCTGTTTGATAAATATGATAAAGATAGAATTTTGACTTTGTTTTTTCTTTAACAATGATTATGAACAAAAACAAGGGTATGTTCGAAAGAATGGCAAATAAGGAAATATAAAGGACCAACTAGGTAAATAGCTAGAATTTAGAAATTAATTAAGATCATAGTTAACAAATTTTGAAGTTTAAATTTATGTCTCTTTTTATTTCCAAATTTTATTTAGATTTTTTTAATGACAATGAATTGACAATTGTACCCCTTTCTATTTCACCTATTTTTTTTAATAAATATTTTAAAAATAGATTCTTTCTAACTACCCTTGAGAATTTATTAGAATTTAAACAAAATTAAGTAATGATAAAATATCGTGTCATTCATAATTAAATTTTTTAATTAATCATTTAGGAAAAAGTAAATAAAGTTAGAATAAGTTTTTTTGTTTTTTTTTTATTTCAAACTTGTCTAGATGGTTTATTTTAGTGTTCTTGACTACTAAAGATAAGTTTTCCTCCATAACCCTTACATATCCATGTGAGTTAATGTGACTGAAGTTAAATAAAAATAAAAATTTAAATAGGGATGGATTAGTCACCAGATGGGCTCTTGATCAAACTGTGGCTTTAATGCTCTTTTATTTGCCCGAAGAAAATATAACCCATCCACCCCCATTTACACACCGAAGATTGACCTCGATATCCCAGTTTCGGCTGAAAAATATAGCTCTCATAAACACTTTTATTTGCTTGAAGAAAAAATAACTCGTGCCTCCGGTGAAAAATCTGGCTGTCATAAAGGTTACATAGCTTATACACGTTTATTTGCTCGAAGAAAACATAACTCATCCACCCCATTTATACACCAACGATTGACGCTCATTTATACACCAACGATTGACGCCGATACCAGTGTTCAACCAACAATAATTTTATTTGTTCAAAGAAAACATAGCTCATCCACCTCTATTTACACACCGAAGATTGATGCACCATAAACCCAACAAAAAAATGACAAAAACGAGACTGATTTAAAAACCCCTGCAAAGTTCCCCAAATTTTTTAACGGAGAGTTCCATTCAGAACTTGGAAAGATTGAATTTTTTCGTCGCTGGTGACTCCCACATCTAAAGGTTCTGTTTGATTCTCTCTTTTTCAGATTTAAGCTTCTTGCAGAGGTTGTTACACTCGATCGATAGGTTTGATTTAAAGCAACATATTGAGATGATTACAAAAATGTTTCAGATCATTTATGGAAATCTTAATAAAATTGAGATAAGTGGAGACAACGAATTTGTATGAAAATTGTGAAAATGAAGGAAAGTGAAAGGAAACAAGTTGAAAGGGAATCGTAAACTACACAGAAAGTTGTAAAAAGTTAGATTTAAAGCGCTTCCAAATAGAATCCCTATAAAATAGAGATTTTATTTTCCTTTGACTTTTTATATTTTTTGAAGTTGTTTTACCTTGAATGTAGCAAAGATATGGTGGAAGATTTTTCTTTTTTTGATCAATTGTTTTACAATTTTTTTAATAGTTTAAAATGTTTGGTTGCTTTGGGAAGAAAACATTTCTCACTTCACCAAGATTTTTTTCTTAGCCATGAATTTATACTCACAAACAAAATAATCATGACCCTAATTATTTCTTAAAATCTAGCCATTTCCTACCATTTTTCCATATAAAAAGAGAAAAAATAAAACAACGATAAATATGAAAGTGAAAGAACGAGTGAGTTTGGAGCCCAATTATGTCCTCCAACCACTCATGTGTTGTTTATTTATTATTATTTTTTAATTCAGTTATGTGTTTATTTTAAATAGCATTTATCTTTGTTTAAAAAAAAAAAATTCCTTTTCAAATTTGGCTATGGATTGAAAGATGGACAAACCTTACATAAAGGTATCACTGTTCTTAAATAGATGAGAATTAAATAGTGATTTTCGAATTTAAACCTGTTATCGTTTTATTGAAGTAGATCATCAACAAATAATAAAATTAATGTATCATTGACCTTTTCTAATAGGGTTGTTAATGACTATAAACTTTAAGTGAAATGTAGTTGGTTATATTGAACAAAATTTACCACCAATATTCCATTAAAAAACATCCACCAACATGGAAAAAAAAAAAAAAAAAGTGTACAGCCCGACAATAGCGGGAAGAAGTTCAGTATTTTAAGTAGGAAAAATATTGAATGATTGCAATATAGGGCACAAATGGTTAAGAACATTGGAAGTTACATCTCAAGATTTGATTATTTTGGTACATAATAAAGTTTTTAGAAAAAATTATGAGTAATATAAAAATATTTCAATTTGCGGTCCTTAAAAAATATATATATATAAATATTTGCGAAAATTTTATTTTTAAAAAAAATAATAAATAACCGTTATTTAGGAGTAATTTTGAAAAATTTTAAGTTCTATTTTATTATAATTAATTAATTAACTAGAAATAAATTTAAACGGAACATTCTAAAACCAAAAGTTAAGCAAAAGGGATAGGATTGGGTGCAGCCATGGCTGCACCCGCCTCCGTGGCTCTCTCAGAGCCACAGATTTTTTTTTTTTGTTCTTTGTGTGTGGTAATCAAGGGGGGTGCAGCAATGGCTGCACCCAAACCCTTCCCAACAAAAATAAAGTATTATTGAAATATCCAAGATAAAAATATTTTATTTCTCAATTTGAAATAAATTGACCAAACAAAAACAAAACCTTAATTTTAGGGACTAATTTTTTTTTCCCTAAACCTTATTATCAAATTTAAAATTATTTTTTACCCTAAACTTTGGTGCAAGTAAAAAATTTAGTCTTTGAGCTTCATTTTGGAACTATTTTCCTTGTTTCAAATCTTGTAATAATTTAGACATAGCATTTTTTTTTTTTTAATTTGTATCGATTTAGTCTCTAACTTAAAAGTCATTGTTTAGGTAAAATTTCTTACATAGATAGATCAATAAAACTAATAAGAAAGCAATATATTTCTAAATTATAAAGACAGACATTTAATTTGAAAGTTTTTTTATAAAAAGTTTAAAATTTTTAAAATATATAGTGGAGATCAAACTTTTCACCGATCTATTTCAAAATAGGTTCCTAAGGTAAAACTAGAATGAGAAATGTCAAAACATGTTACCAAATAGGGGGTCTTCTGTTGTGAATTTTTGTCCCAATTTTCGTTTTCCTTTGTCCAATTTCTTCATTTCTGCATTTAATATCTGACAATTTTAAGCTCTTTAGCCCTAGAACGATAGGTCAACGGTTTGGATTTTTTTCCTTCCAAAATTATATATTTAGTGGCCTAAATTTCTTATGACCCAATTCAGATAAGCTTTGGTGTGACGTTTCAATTATAATGAAAGGGAAATAAAATATATATTTCACTCAACTATAATGTAAGGGAAATAAAATATAAATTTCACTCCATTTTGGAAGAAATGAGGAAATATACATTCAAAGAAGCTTCCATAATATTAGCTAAACAGTTTTGCACAAATCAAATATCTGAATGGTTAAATGTGTTGAAATGTTGTCAAAAAAAAAAAAGTGTTGAAATGTCTTTTGAGCATGTTGCACAACAACTACTTAGTACAAGCCTCGTTGCCCGATCAACATCAGAAATTACTTAAATAAATTAATTTAATATGTAATTTGAGTTTAATATTATGTACTAATGTAGATTAAATCATAAGTTGTACTACTGTTCTATAGCATATGTTTTAATAAACTCTTTTCAAACTTTTTGCCAAACTTTTTATATTCTTAAATTCATAAAAATGATTTCACTATTGTACGAACGTAACTAACACAACTTTAACAAATCATGTAAATGTGTGTTATACGTGTCAATTACTTTAATTTATAATCATCAAAACATAGTTGATGAAAATTCAATATCGAAAAGTGAAGAATTTTCTTCGATTTATAGATGGACTATTCATTTTATCGCACATTGATTGAAGATTACTAAATTCAAAATTAAACACCAACTTACATGGATATGTTGAGAATCTCTCATCGAAAAGTCAGAAAATCACATATCGATTTATAAGTTAAGTAAGCTATAGCTCTCGTAACCATTTAATAATAGCTACATTGGGGCAATAATCAAGACTTCGTACTACTTTCCCACATCAAATCTAACATGTTTGGTTTCATAACACAACAATCCACACAACAACACAATTAGACATTAAACAACCTTCACATAATTCACCAATAATTTACAAATAAGTCAAAAAATTGAAAAAGAAAAGAACTTTACAACAAAAAAAAGTAACAAAAGAAGCTTCTAAACCCCATATTATTCCACATCCACCATAATAGAATTCAGCCATCAAGCATTTGGAGAAGATTGAGAAGGGCGAGGAAGAGATTAACAATGTCAAGATAAAGAGAAACAGCCGCCCAAATGTATTCGTCGTAGCTGAATCGTTTTATGAGGTTGTCGGTGTCGTAAACTATGTACCCGCAGAATAACAGCGCCGACAGCCCACTGTATATCATCACCGACAGCTTTCCCAGCGGGAAGAATATCTGTTTTTGAAAGACAAATTTGTAAAGCCCAGGCCCAATAATTTGATGGGTTTTGACATGACAAGGCCCATTACGGGATTTTACCTGGATCAGCCCGAACATGAATAGCACCAGGAGAGAGGCGAAGAGAAATGGGCCCAGGAAGTTGAAATCCTGGCCTCGTTTTACTGCCCAGAATGTGTATAGCGTTAGGCCCACTACTACTCCGCATGTTAAAGCTGCCGCCTCAAGTATTATCACTCCTGTCTCCAATAATAAGCTAACCCACATTAATATTTACGCTTCACATTAATTTTATCCTAAGGAACCTTGTTAAATCGTATTTTGTTTGTTTTGTTTTTAATAAATGTGAATGTTTGAGTTGGATTACGCATAGATAAGTAGCAAGAAAATTGGTAGGTAGAATTTTTGTCTTGATATTTCATATACTATCCAACCGGACGATTTATTTTGTTTCAATTTTGAAAACCTAAAATTAATTTTTCCTAAGAAACCGTAACAAATATAGTTTTTCTTGGGGAAAAAGAAAGAACTGCCAAAAATCAAAATTAACAAATTCAAACAAAACTGAACGGTTGAACCTACGAACTAACTTTGATAACAAAAAATGACCTTCTCCATTATATATTGATTAGTTTTTAACCTTTTTTTGTAGAAGGATTTGTTTTAAAATCAATGTTCAAGAAACGTTTCAACTTCGAAATTCATCAATTATTATAGGGCAAAAATAAGAGAAAGAAGATGGCATTCAAATCAAGAAAAAGGAAAAGAGAATGATGTAGAAAATTGAAAAGATATTACCTTTTGTGAAGGCACAAGAAATTCCAACCGAAAAAGCAATCCCAATCGTAAACAAAGTTAATAAAATATAATTCACCGGATGATTCCTATGATAAGCAGACAACGGGCAAAGAACTGGAAAAAAAAAAACACAAATCAAATCCACATTTCAATTTAAATCCAAAGTGATTAAACCGGAATAGGAAAAAAAAATTACTTATGAAGGTGAAGATGACAATGCCCAAGTAGGCGAAGAAGCCCGGCGTCGTTTTGACGAAGAACATCGGAATGGGACGTATAAAGACGACGGCAGCAGCAACGATGGCGGTAAGAAACAATTGCATTGAAATGATAGCGTAAACCTTTCGGATGAATCCCCAGCGAAGCTGGGGACTGTCCATCATCATGGGATAAAGTTGGCCAGTTTCAATATCGCCTTTGAAGTCAAATCCCATTGGAATTGCAATTTGCAGTTACAATGGAGGGGGCAGAGAATTGGATGTGGATTAGGGGATTTGGGAAATGAATTTGTGAATTAATTTGTGTGTATTTAAAACTGTTAATTAACTGTCAATGCCCTTTATTAGTATGCCAGCGTTAATGACGGGAAGAACAATAAAGATATTTCCCTTGCGGTTCAAATGAATTTGCATGGAAAGATTTTTTAGACTTCGGATTTTTCGGGTTATTTTATTTTGTTTATTTTAAAGTTTGATAATGGAGTGGATGTTTTCCTTTTTTTTTTTTTTTTTGAAATAAGGATAACCAACAAAGACATTGAATGACTAATGTCATAGATGAGTCTCATAACTAAACATATCTTCAAAGTCCAAGTCTTCAATTATTGCGCCCCTCTTGAAGACATGAAGTGGATTATAAATCGATAGACTTTTTGATTCATATTGTATACATATGGAAGTCATTGATTATTGCTTTGGTTGGATTTTTTTATGATTCTAAGGTGTAATCTAATTTCGAAAATTGGTAAATTAAGATATTTGGATCACTAGATTCTTAATCCAAAATTGATTAAGATTTGTATATAAAGTATTTTATCCGTTTTTTCCCACGATATAACTTTTTTTCAAAGTATAATTTTATTGTTAGCTATAATTTTTTTGAGATACTTTCCTACATTAGTGTATGCATCTAAATACATTCTACATAAATTTCAAAAAAAAAATTAATAATAAAATCTACATAGATATAAGAGAGAAAAAAAAAAAACTTTTTAATATGTATATATTTTTTTAATGATAATAAACCTTTCTACATATGAAATGATTCCATATCATTTAGTGTTCCTTGTCATTTATTAAGAAAAACAATTGAACTATATCATCTGAATTTTTACATTTGAAATTTTATAAACATTTTTTTTAAAAGAAAATTTTATAAACAGTTCAAAACGGAAAAAGTTCTGAAAAGGACATGAATGACATTGTATCGTTTAAAAAATGATCAAATTGGGGAGGAAGAATAATTTATTTTATTCACTTTTTGGCCACCATCAATAATTCACTCTATAATTATTATTTATTCTCTCCAATTCACTGTTTAACTCCCTATAATCATTTTTTTTTTTTTGAAATCTCCTATAATCATATTATTCATTCCTTCAAACTCTCGTTCCTTCCACATAAGGCATTTTTATTTACTCTAATTAATCAATATTTTATTTTTCATAATCATTATTTGCATTTTAGGTAATCATTTTATGCATCCCTGTAATTGTTCCTTCATAAGCATTATTTTATTTTTTGTTAATCATTTACTGTTCGCTAAATCCCAAACACACAATTTAAATAAAATATTAAATGGAAGAATGTTGACGTGGCTTGTCCAAGGCTTC
>JBBMKA010025696.1:0-26393 GCA_037833695.1 Sechiopsis laciniata | reverse complement strand
TTTGTTTATTTAAATGAAATGTTTTTGGTTTATGCAATTTCATGATTTGAATGTCTTTTATGTTTAACTGTTTTTACCCCCATGCATACTGAGTAAGGACTAGGTTTAGGACCACTTTTGGGTCAGGTCCTTACAAGGGCCGTCTAGTACTACCAACCGAGGAGTTGATACTTAGCCAGCTGTAGATGAGACCACGTCTAGGGTTGACTAGACCCGCAGGCCACCATTGGCCCCGACTGTTGATTTGCCGAGAGAGGGGGTAGAGACTACCTTGCCTTAGAGTGAGACTCCTGAAGCAGAGTTTGCTTCGGCCATGAAAGAGATGATGGTCGATTTATTGGCTCAACAGAGAGCCGAGACCCAGGCGCAGCTTGCAGCACAGCGAGAGGAGTCTCGAGCACAGATAGCCCAGCTAACACAGTTGATCCAGCAGGCACCCCCAACTGCCCTAGTAGCCCTGGTGATCCCTCCAGGTGGGCAAGAGCCTATTGTTGAGGCAAATGATGTTGATGGAGCTGTCGAGTATGGCAAGTGGCTCAAGGATTTCTATAAGTGGAAGCCTAGTGAGTTTAATGCTTCTGAGAACCCGCTGGTAGTAGCAAAGTGGTTGGCCAGGATGGAGTATATCTTCCAGGTTATGAGCTGTCCAGATGTCCAGAGGCCTAGGTGTGCCATCCATGTGCTGACTGATACAGCAGTTTGGTGGTGGGAGTTCTTCAAAACTGAGTTTCGGGCCAAGTATATCAGTGAAGAGGCCCAACAAGAGATGGTGGAGGCCTTCTCAAACTTGAAACAGGGGACTAACTCCATAGCTGGATATAAGAAGAAGTTTTCTGAGTACAGTTACTTTGCTCCTGAGTTGATAGCCACAGAGGAGCTCAAGATAAAGAAGTTTGGTTACAGGTTGAGGATGGAGATTGCTCAAGATGTTCGAGCACTTGCTCCAGAGTTGTATGCTAGGGCTGTAGCTTTGGCCACCATTTATAATGCTAAGTACCCGCCGGTGCGAGCCTCTGATGCACTTGTTCAGAATGTCCAGACGTATTCTGGTCAGAAGAGGAAGTTTGAGTCTTCCAATGGTTCCCGTTCAGGCGGTCAGCAGTAGTGCCACTAAGGCCAGTTTCGGGGTAGAGATCAGCATCGACCTCAACATCGACAGTAGGACCGCCAGCAAGGCTCATTCAGGCAGCCGCCCCAATGTAACATATGTGGTAAGTCGCATTATAGAGTTTGTGGAGCTTCGCCCCGAGCTTGCTACAGTTGTGGCAAGAAAGGGCGGCACTTGGCCAGATTTTGCCCTCAGGTCGGAGCAGTTGCTAGGCCGGCTCAGCAGCAGGGCCTCATATTTGCTATGACTCGCCAAGAGGTGGAGCAGACCGATGTCGTAGTTGCAAGTACGCTGCTTGTCTTAGATCACTATGCATTTGTGTTGTTTGATTCTGGCTCTACCCACTCGTTTGCATCTGATTCATTTGTTAGACAAGCTTGTTTGGAACTCGAACCTTTAGGGTTTAAGCTGTCTGTTGTAACTCCTTCAGGAGTACGTATGTTAGCTAGCGAGAAAGTTAAGAGTGGTCGGATACAGATATCCGAAGAGCTTTTAGTAGCTACCCTTATAGTCCTGCCTATAAGCAGTTTTGACGTTATCCTTGGTATGGATTGGTTAGCTGAAAACCACGCAATGATAGATTGCCGCCAGAGGGAATTCGTGTGTAGACCGCCCAAGAAACAGAGCTTCAAGTTTTGAGGTGTCCCGAGTGGAGTGTGTCTGCCTATGATTTTAGCAGTGAAAGCCCGTCGTTTGTTAGCTCGAGGAGCTTGGAGCTATTTGGCAAAGTTATCAGGTGAAAGCAGTACCCCATTGTCTGTTGATCAGGTACCAGTAGTACAGGAGTTCACAGATGTCTTCCCTGAGGAGTTTCCGGGCTTACTTCCACAAAGAGAGGTGGACTTTACCATTGAGCTTGAGCCAAGGACTCTCCCTATCTCCAAAGCTCTTAATCGGATGGCGTCAGTTGAGTTACGAGAACTAAAAGTGCAGTTTCAAGAGATGCTTGACCGAGGATTCATCCGCCCGAGTGTGTCCCCGTGGGGAGCACCTATTTTATTTGTAAAGAAGAAGGATGGGTCGATGCGCCTTTGTATAGATTACCGAGAGCTGAATAAAGTCACTGTAAAGAACAAGTATCCTTTGCCGCATATAGACGACTTGTTTGATCAGCTTCAAGGAGTTTCAGTGTTTTCCAAGATTGATTTGAGATTCGGGTACCATCAGTTGAGAATTTCGGATGCTGTATCCCTAAAACAGCATTTAGGTCGAGGTATGGTCATTATGAGTTTGTGGTCATGTCTTTCAGGCTGACCAATGCCCCAGCTTTGTCATTGTGTTCATCGACGATATTTTGATTTACTCAAAGACGAGAGAGGACCATGCTTCGCACCTAAGACAAGTATTGATAGCTTTGAGAGAAAACCAATTGTACGCTAAATTCTCCAAGTGTGATTTCTGGTTGGAGCAAGTGGCTTTCCTTGGTCACGTTGTTTCCAAAGATGGCATTGCAGTAGACCCCGCCAAGATTGAGGCAGTGAGTTAGTGGGCCAGACCGACTACAGTCCCAGAGATTCACAGCTTTCTGAGTTTGGCAGATTATTACCGGAGATTTGTCAAGGACTTTTCCCCTAAAGCAGCACCCCTTACCAGATTGACTAGAAAGGGTGTTGACTTTGTTTGGGACGCCAGTTGTGAAGAGAGTTTTGCTTTGTTGAAGCACAGTTTGTCTTCTGCCCCTATATTGTCCGTTTCCGAGGGAACATGTGGCTTTGTAGTGTATAGTGATGCTTCCAAGTTTGGTTTGGGTTGTGTTTTGATGCAGCATGGCAAGGTGATTGCCTATGCTTCCCGACAGTTAAAGCCTTACAAGAAAAACTATCCGACTCATGACAAGGAGCTAGCAGCCATTGTGTTTGCTTTGAAAATTTAGAGGCACTACTTGTCTGGTGAGAAGATTCAGATGTTTACAGATCACCAGAGCCTTAAGTACTTTTTTGCTCAGAATGAGTTAAACATGAGACAAAAGAGGTGGCTCGAGTTGGTTAAGGACTACGACTGTGAGATATTGTACCACCTAGGGAAGGCCAATGTTGTGGCTGATGCTCTGAGTAGAAAGACGTCGCACTCCGCAGCTTTGTTGAGTTCCCAGATTCATTTGCAAAAAGAGTTCGAGCGAGCCGGTATTGCGGTGTTGTTAGGAGAGGTCACCACTAGGGTAGCTCAGTTTACAGTTCAGCCGTCAATTAAGCAGAGGATCATTGATGGCCAGTTGAGTGATCCCAAGTTGAAAAGATTGTTTGAGAAAGCTCAGGCAGACGGAGATTTTGACTTTGTTATAGCGCCAGACGGAGGTTTGCGGTATAAAGGTCGATTGTGTGTTTCAGCTGACGCCAGACTGCCAGCCGAGTTGCTTACTAAGGCTCATATCTCCTCGTTTACTTAGCACTCAGGGGGTACCAAGATGTATCAGGATCTCAAGCAGACGTTCTGGTGAAGGCTCCTAGACAGAAACCGACAGGTTTGTTGCAGTCGTTGAGTGTTCCCTAGTAGAAATAGGAAGAGATCTCGATGGACTTTATTTCTGGGTTACCGAGGACACCGATAAGGTTTATTCTGATCTGGGTTGTTGTGGATAGGCTAACTAGGAGTGCACACTTCATCTCCGGTAGAGTTAACTATACTGTGGAGTAGTGTGCACAATTGTTCTTGGAGCAGATTGTGCGGTACCATGGTGTGCCGGCGAAGATCGTTTCAGACCGTGACTCTCAGTTCACTTCTCGCTTCTGGAGAGCACTCTAGAAGGGTTTGTGAACCGAGTGCAGCTTCAGTACTGCTTTTCACCCTCAGACAGATTGTCAGACAGAGAGGGTGAACCATATTCTCGAGGATATGTTACGAGCCTGTGTTTTAGAATTTCCAGGAAGTTGGGATCAGTACTTGTATCTGATGGAGTTTTCTTACAATAACAGCTATTAGTTAACGATTCAGATGGCTCCGTTTGAGGCATTGTATGGTAAACGGTGCAGATCTCTAGTGTTTTGGGAAGAGGTTGGTGACAGACAGGTTTTGGGTCCCAAGCTGTTACAGATGACTAACGACGCAGTGCAGAAGATCAGGGCTCGTATGTTGACAGCACAGAGTAGGAAAAAAGTTACGCCGATGTTCGAAGCTGAGACTTGGAGTTTGAGATGGGTCAGTAAGTATTTCTAAAAGTGGCACCGATGCGCGGAGTTTTGAGGTTTGGTAAGCGAGGCAAGTTGAGTCCCAGGTTTGTAGGGCCTTTTGAGATCCTTGAGCAGATCGGTCCAGTGGCTGACCGCTTGGCCTTGCCCCCGTCTTTGGTAGTAGTGCATAATGTCTTTAACGTTTCTATGTTGAGACACTATGTGGCAGACCCTTCGCATGTAGTTGACTTCGAGCCGTTAGAGCTAAACGAGGATTTGAGCTTCAAGGAAAAGCCAGTACAGATCTTAACCCAGGATCGTAAGATTTTGCGTAACCGGAAGATTAACTTGGTTAAGGGTCAATGGAGGAATCAGAAGGCAGAAGAAGCTACTTGGGAGTTAGAGGACGAGATGAGGACGCACTATCCGGAGTTGTTCTAGTCTTAAGACTTTTGAGGATGAAAGTCTTAAAAGGAAGGAATATTATAACGACCCAGTTTTCATTTCCGTTTCCCCAGGTATGTTCGGTTGTTTATTCGGTTGTTCGGTTGGGCCGTTAGGGAAGTTTGAGCCTTTAAGGGCATTTTGGTAATTTTTCCTTCAGAGTCTGGGGCTGTTTCTGTCATTTGCTAAGTTTGAGTTATTGCTACGATTTCAGGTTTCTAAGGTTAGAGTTGTTTTTTGGGAAGCTTGGAGGTCCTTTTTGGTTAAAAGAGAAAAAGGGAAAAATGGTTATTTAATTTCTCCCTCGCCAGGACACGAAGCCTGGATCGCTTGAGGACTCTATTTAAACCTCTTTTTCTCCAAACCCCCAAGCTGCATTTGGAATTCTCTTCTTAATGTTTACTAAGGAGCACTATTATCTGTTTATGATTTTCTGCTTGTTTTCCACGTAAGGATTTCTTACTGGGGTAGTGTGGGCCCTGCGAAATATTCATTGATTGTATTCTTGTTGCATGTTTACTGTTTACGAGCATGTTTAGTGGATAGGATTATATGTTGTTTTGATCTGCTAGCATGATTGTTCCTGTTTCCACATGTTAGTGTCATGCTAGGTTTGTTCTTCCAGCATGCTTTGATACCTGTTTAAGCTCGTAGTACAATACTAGGGTTATATGTTGTTGAGCATGTTTGATTGTTAGGAACAGGAATGAGTAATCTTAGATAGAACTTGTTATGTTGTCATCATCCAGAGGTTGAGAGCTGACAGCCGGGTGTGGTCTAGCTGACCATACCGGCATATGCCTAGTCTGTAGCCTGCTAGAGCGAAACCCTTCCAATGGAGCAAGCCTGCCTTGGACGGTTCTTAGCTTCAGGCGTCGGTGGTTTTCAGGCTGCTACAGCTAAGTGCCAAGGGCCTCGCACTACTGTAGATCAGTGACACTGCTTTCGAGTCTTTAGGCATGCGTACCTAGACCGGCGTAGTTTGTCCCTAGGCCCCACATTTATGCAGTTTATAGCAGCAAGCGGTGTGCGCACACACTCGTTAGGCACTGGGAGGAGAGCTCCCTCGGGCTAATGTTCGTGAATACACCATTTTCTTTTCGAGTTTAGAGCCAGACACCAGGTTCTCTCTCAGATGTCCTAGAACAAGTTTGGAGAGCTGGTCAGGACCAGCTTTTGAGTTGGTCACTTAGCCGAGGGTATGAGACCTTTGAGGATATCTGTTTGGGATCAGCTTTTGAGTTGGTCATTTGGCCGAGGGTAAGAGACCTTCAAGGATATCTATTTGGGTTCAGTTATTGAGCTGATCACTAGGCCAGAAGTAAGAGACTTCCGATGTCCGATGACTCAGGAGTTGAATGGACAACTCATTCCAGGGATTCTGTGTTGGTAACTGTTTGCATGTATACTTGGATGCAAGATGATATGTTGTTTCGTACTGTACCCCAGTTGGGGATTCTTACTGAGTGTCTTTGTACTCACCCTTATTTTATGTGGTTTTTCTCCCAGGTAACTTTAGACAGCACCGGAACGGCTAGAGGAGGAGCTGCTTGATCATGGGCATCCACTGTTTCAATTTTTATATGTTGTCTTTATTCAGAATGCAGGATAGTTTTGGTTGTAAAGGATTTTCATGTTTTAAAATTGTTTTGAATAACTCTGGCCAGAGGCTTTACTATGTCTTTATTTTATGAACGGTTCTGAATGATTAAATGGCATTTATTTTATTGGTTGGTTTAAAGTTTAATTTTGAACGTATTGAACCATGCATGTTGAGTAAGAATCGGGTTTAGGACTATTTTAGAGTCGGGTTCTTACACAAGCATACAATCAGTGGAAATCACAAAGGGTCTACACAACTCACGCAAGGAACCCTTACCTGAAATAAAACAGAACAATTATAAGTTACTCTTTGAGCTGCAGATAACCAACCATGTACGAATATTCAACCTAGACAAACAGTAATAACAATTGATAAGACAGCCTAGATAAATCAGCAAGAACCCAAAAGACTTAGGATTTACCCAAAACCCAAGGTCCGAAGGTCAACACAACACGATCGGGGCTGCTACCCAAAGGCACGCAGAACAATAAGTGTGGTTGGCTACGCGGTAAGGCTCCTCGGCGAAGCAGCTGTGCGAAGCTGCGATCGCGAAGGCGAAGGAGATGCGAACGAGGGCTGTGCGTCAAAGCGGGCGTGCAGGGCAGATCGCAGGCGAAGGCTGCGTCTGTGGAACGGACCAAATGCAGGCTCGACAAGGGCTCAACCGCGATCGACGGGCTAGGCGATCGAATTAGCGGTGGCATGGTGATGATCTAACGACGGGGCTGCTCAGGTGAGTGGCAATGGAGGAGAGGAAAAAGAAGAGAGATCGATGGAGAAAATGGTGAAGGGGCGATTTCTCTCTGGCTTTTTGGCTTCTGGAAACGATCGATCGAATGAATTTGATCGATCAAAACTCCCTTTTTCCTTTCCAAATAACCTTTTCTCTTTTTTTCCTTTTTAAATAACCTTTTCCTTTTTTTCTTTTAATTAAATGGCTTTCCTTCAAAATTGCAAAACTAACCATGTTTTTCTTGAAACCACAAAAACAACCCTATCCTCAGTAAAATGCAAGAACGACCCTGAAACTCCATAAATTAGCAAACTCGCCCAAGGGATAAAATTACCAAAATCCCCCTTAAGACCTAAAAAGTAATAATGGCCCAACGAAACAACCGAAATAAATGAAAAACATACCTGGAGAACCGTGATGAAAAACCAGGCTGTTACAATACTCTCCCCTTTTATGACTTTCGTCCCAAAAAATCCCTAAGACTGAAACAACTCTGGATAATGAATCCTCATCTCATCCTCTAACTCCCAAGTTGCTTCCTCAACTTTATGGCACCTCCACTGAACTTTCACTAAGTTAATCTCTCGGTTACGTAAAGTCTTGTGCTCCCGGGCTACAATCTGCACAGGCTTCTCGTCAAAGCTCCAAACCTCGAGAGTCTGTAGTTCTTGGTTAATTGATCAGCTCACTAACTGATCCTGGACACTTGGGAGAGTACTCAAGTATCTGGCTCTAAACTAGACAAGGATTGTGTATTGACGACACTAGCCCGAGGGAGCCATCCTCTCGGCTTCTAGTTCATGTGCGCGCACACTACATGCTGCTGCAAACTGGATAAATATAGGCCTACAAAAACTACACCGATGCAGGTACGCATGCCTAACAAGACTCGAAAAGGTGTCCACTGATCCACAGCCTGTGGGAGGCCCTCGGCACCCAACTGTGGCAGCCTGTTCACACCAGCGCCTGAAGCTAAAGGTCGTCTCAAGGTAGGCTTACACCAAGGAAAGGACCCTACTCTAGCAGGCCACAGACTAGGCTTATGTCGGGGTGGTAGCTATTCCATACCTGACTGTTGGGGGCGAGAAAATCAATCCTCACTGGTCCCGATCTATTGGGACAACATACGTCGTGTCCACTCTCAGCCTCTAGATGATGACAACCTGACAAACTTTATCTAAGAATGGAAAAGACTAATTCTAAACAGTAACCAACAGTCATCAAACATGTATAAAAGGTACCCTAACAGGATACTACAGTCTCAAGTTACATTAGTGCTACATGCCATGCCCTAACAGATCATTCACAAGGTTCCAATATAACAAAAACAATACGTGCGGTCAATATTGGCCAAACACCACAAAGACCTATCCACTAACATATGCTCGTAAAACAGTAAAGCAAGCAAGCAAGCATACAATAAGTGGAAATCACGCAGGGTCCACACAACCCACGACAAGGAACCCTTACTGAAATAAAATATGACAATTATACGTTGCTCCTTGAGCTGCAGATAACCAACCACGTATGAATATTCAACCTAGACAAACAGTAATAATAATTAATAAGACAGCCTAGATAAATCAGTAGAGAACCCAAGGGACTTAGAATTTAACCAATACCCAAGGTTCGGAGGTCAACACAACACGACCGGGCTGCTGCCCAAAGGTACGCAAAATGGCAGGTGTGGCTGGTTGCGCGGTAAGGCTGCTCAGCGAAGCGGCTGGGCAGACATAAGGCTGTGTATGCGGCAGGAAAGACGTGGGGCAAAGCTGCGCGAGGGGCTGCACGGCGAAGCTGAGTGAGCGTGTGCGGCTGTGCGTGGCTGCGCTGCGAGCTGTGGCTTGGATCGCAAAGACGATGCGGGCGAGGGCTGTGCGTGCGGGGCAGATCGCAGGCAAAGACTTCGTCTGCGAAACGGACTGGATGCGGGCTCGGAGAGGGCTCGGCTGTGATCGACGGGCTGGGCGATCGAATAAGTGGTGGCACGATGATGATCAAACGGTGGGGCTACTAGGGTGAGCGGCGATGGAGGAGAGGAAGAAGAAGAGAGATCGACGGAGAAGATGGTGAAGGGGCGATTTCTCTCTAGCTTTTTGGCTTCTGGAAACGATCGATCAAATGAATTTGATCGATCAAAACTCCCTTTTTCCTTTTCAAATAACCTTTTTTTTTCCTTTTTAAATAAACATTTCCTTTTTTCTTTTAATTAAATGGCTTTCCTTCAAAATTGCAAAACTAACCCTATTTAGCCTGAAACCATAAAAACAACTCTGTCCTCAGTAAAATGCAAGAGCGACCCTGAAACTCCATAAATTAGCAAATTGGCCAAAGGGATAAAATTACCAAAATGCCCCTCAAGACTTAAAAAGCAATAACGGCCCAACAAAACAACCGAAATAGTTGAAAAATATACCGGAAGAACCGTGATGAAAACCCAGGCCGTTACATCTACCGACATGGCTATGTTTGAGGCAATACTCTGATACCAATTGATAAGGATGACAACCCTACCCAAATATCCACATTGATATGATATTGTCTGGATTGTGTTTTTGAATTGATTATATTTGACAACATTGAGCCAATTTTGCCTAACATTTTCTAAATCTAATTTGTGGAATTAGTGGAACCAGGTCGAATCCAAGGGAACTAAGAATTAATTTCTCAATGTTAACAGATAAATAAAATGGGCTATAAAAATCCAATTGCAATTCAAATTGCAATTTTGATTGTAGTTTTGATTGCAATTTCGATTCTAATTCAAGGGTTCATTATAATCCAATTTCAATTTTGATTGTAGGCTATAAAAATCAAATAGAATTGATCAAATTCAAGAAACTAGTCTACCTATTTGGAAAGGCCAAAATAAGCAATTGTTCTCCTATTTTATCGAGTCGGACCTAGCATCAAAGTCAAAACTTACTGTTTAATCGATTATGCACAATAGCTTTCCATACCAATTAAACAATAGCATTAAAAACAATATTGACGACTAAACCAAAATTAATTAACTGAGATAGCTACAAATTAATTAACTTTGTCTAATTGTTTCCTTAAGGTCATTGCGCAAGCTATGTAATTTGGAACAGCCATAATTACACACACATAAGCCAACCTCTTGCTACAACATACAATCATTTGGGACATTACACATATCACATAATCATGTATAGCATGAATTAATTATTAATAAATTAAGTCGTCAATTTAATTTATCAACAATCAGTTACAATAATAAGAACAAAAAAAAAAAAAACATTTAATTCGTGGATTGAAATAAATTCCATTTGGTCTGAAACCTCACCAAATTAAAATTGAAACTAAAATCTTCCTTGAATCAGAAATCGAAATTTACTACACATGATTAAAAAGCAATAAAAACTATACATAGAATGGATCATAGAAAATAAAGAAAGGAATTGAAAACAAAACCCAATTTATTGGTGGATTCTTCACTGCTTCTACATGCTAGTGTGAGAAAAATTGTGTTCTGCCTTCCTTCCTCCTCTTGTCTGGTAAATCTTTTTTTCTCTCTCTGATATATTCGTCCACTGCTTCCAAACAATAAGGAGAAAAATCCTCCACACTTCCACTTGCCATAATCCATAAGTAAATTAAAAATGTTAAAAATAGATATTTTTAGTGAGAGGGAAGTGTAAATTTTTTTTTTTAAATCAATAATGATGTTATTGATTCTTAATATGTTTTTGTTTTATTTTCATTTTCCAATTCTTTTGATTTTATTTACAATTTATAAATTCAAACTAAAATGTTAATTTTAGGCATATTTCATTAATATTTAATAATCGACCACCTAGATCAACTCAAATACATTTTTTACTTTTTAACTCAATGTTGATTATAATATAGGAAAATTAAGCACAATAAATGTAATTAATTTAGACTTATGAATCCAAAAATGCTTCTATAGTATTTTCCATCTAAAAGTTCGTTGTCACTTGGTAATTCTTGGGTGGATGTGGCCATAGGGGTGTTTATGTATGATGCATCTAACATGTTGGACTTAGTAAGCAGATCACGAGCATATTTTCCTTGAGACAACATGATTCCTTTGCTAAACGGTGTGACTTCGATGCCAACGAAGTAGTGTAGGGAGCCTAAGTCTTTTAAGGAAAATTCAGTGCCTAAACTTTGGACAAGGGGTTGGATATGATGTGAGTTGTTGCCTGTGAGAATAATATCTTCGACGTAGATAAGCATAATAGTTAATAGTCATTATTTTTAAAAATAAATAATGACGAATTCGAACAACTAAAAACAAAACCAATATTTAAAAGAAAATTAGCTAATCGATCAGACCATGCCTTGTAACGATCAACAGTTCCATCTTCTTTATATTTAATCTTAAATATCCATTTTGATTCAACCACATTGAAATCTAAAGGTCTAGGCACAAGAGACCAAGTGTTGTTATCTTTAAGCGCTTGCATATCTTCCTCCATTACAGTCTTCCATTGTGATTGACATAATGCCACTTTGTAGTTTTTAGGTTCACATATTCCCTTATCAACTAAGTATGATTGATGTCTTCATTGCTGTCTACAATGCTTTACTTCTTGTGACAAGACTGGATCTAGAGAAGGATCATCTACCATTTTTTTGTGTGTGATCATGTGATGTGTTGATTGATTATTGGTTGACTGAACACTAGTTATTAAGTCATTTGGTATACCAGCAAGATAAATAGATAGATCATTACTTATATTAGGGAGAGACTAAAGTTGACTTTGTGAGATAGGTCTAGCCAAATCCATGAACAAATCTAGCATTGTGGAAACATTGTCGGTTGTTCTCTCGTCATCATGAGGATGATGCTCAACTAATTGATCTTGAGAATTTTGTTCAAGTTGAGCTGTAGTATTGGGTATTAATTCAGGTGGTGTAAAGGAATCTACATATGGTGCACTTTTTGTCTCAATGATGATTGTTTCTAATGAGTGGTGGTCGTTAACAATGGGTTACAAATGGGAAGATATGGTTTCGTTTCTCAATGGAGCAATGTTTGTATTTTGTACAGGGACCTCAGGTACATGATTCTTATCATCTGTGTCTTGAAATGTTGACTTATATGTGGTAGAAAATGACATAATATAAGCTAAAACTTGCTTTTGTGATTCATCCATTGGATCATTAGTACCTGCAAAATTAGTAAGAGCAAGGGGCAATGTGCTCGAGGTATTGATGTTAGTGCATTGTTTGTCAAAAGGAAAGTATGTTTCATCAAATATCACATGCCTTGAGATATATACTCTATTATTTGAAGGATCAAGACACCTATATCCTTAATGAACCATGCTATACCCAATGAAAATACTTGGGTGGGTTTGTTTCAAAAACTTAGTTGTGTTGCCATGGTTTCTTAAATAGGGAAAACACCTACAACCAAAAACTCGAATGTTGTTATAAATGGGTTCTTTGTTATACAGTATTGGAAGGGTGACTTCACATGAAAGCTTATGTGAGCATGCGATTTATGAGATATATAGAAGTTAAGAAAGCATCGACCCAAAATCTTAAAAGAATATGAAATTGGTGGTGTATGCCACTTTGTTCTAAGATGGTTTGGAAAGCATTGGATTTAAATTCTCCACCACCATCACTTTAAAACACTTTTATTTTCCTCTCAAAAATATTTTCAACAAGTAATCTAAATTTAATAAAGCAATTAAGAAAGTCTAATTTTCTCTTTAAAGGATAAAGCCACACATATCTAAAATAATCATCGGCGAAACTAACATAATACTTAAAACCTTGATAGGAAGAAATGGAAGCAGGTGCCTAAAGATCACAAAGAATTTTATCAAGAGCATTTAAACAATGTTTTTCATTAGACTTGAAAGGAAGTTTGCAATTTTTGCCTTATTGGCAACTAACACATATTTGATGGTCTTTTTTCCAACTAGACACATTGATACGTTTTTTATTTGAAATTTTTTTAAAAAAATTATCATTCAAGTGACCCATTCTTTGATGCCAAAGAGAACATGAGGCCTTATTGGTAGTGAAAGGAGAAGACATTTTGACGAAACTATTTGAAAAAATAGAAGAAGCACTAAAAGCAGCATGAGAATCTTGAAGTTGTCTCTTTCCAATTTGGCAGAGTTCTTTCTTTTCATGTCCTTCAGCTAGAACTAGACCCTGTTGATCCTTAATAATAAATTTATCAGAAAAAATAAAAAGTTATAGAGCAATTGTTATCTCTAGTGAGTTTGCTTACTGAAACTAAATTATTTTTCATTTCAAGCACTATAAGAACATTATTCAACAAAAGATCGCCCTTTTTGTTGTTAATAAAGTGTGTCTAGTGTGTGTGATGTTTAAGCCTTGACCATTTCCAACAAAAAGTTTATCATCACCATGGTATATTTTTTTAGAGAAAACTTTACCTGGATCATTAATCATGTGTGAGGTAGCTCTCGAATTAGTATAGAAATTTGCATCATTAATGTCATTTAAAGTGAAAGCAACAAGAGCTTCAGGTATCACCTTAGTTTGGTAGGCATGGTCAAAGCGATTCCAGCACTCTAGAGCTATGTGATTGTTCTTACCACAGATTTGGCATGTGACCTCCTTCTCTTCTTTGTAATATGAGGATCCATTGAAAGGTTGTTATGTGTTGCCATTTTTCTGTAATTGGGAGAGATTACCTTGTTGATAGTTGTTTTAATCTTTTGATTATTTGCTATGGTAAAAACCTCTTCCTCTAGAGATGAATGACCTTCCTCTTCCACGATTCACATAGAATGCTTGATTAAGGTGAACTTGGTTGGACTTTTCTTCATCCTCTTCAAAGGACAAAAGTTGATCATGTGTTTTGAAAGCAAGAATAAACTGATTATATGATGGATAAGGGGGCTTAGACAACATAGTTGTTCTAAAATCTTTATATTTAGTTCCTAATCCCCTTGCTAAATGAAATACCTCGTCAGGTGGCCTCTTAATTTCTTGCATGTACCATTCCCTTGCTTCGTCTTGAATAGCAAACGTAGCATATCACAATTTTTGTTTCTCTGGGCAATCCATATGATGGAAAACAGTCTCTATATAAGACAACCAATTCTCAGCTACTAATGGATTCTCAGCCGCCCCATAAAACTCCCTCGGTTTAAAATTCATGAAATCCTTTATGATCTGAATGTTTTCATAAACGCCTATCTGATGTGAGACGGTGTGATGTATAACTATCATAATGATTCAATTCTAAGTCTTATGCTTCGAATTGCATTGTACGTAAGTACATGTAGGCGAAATACAGCAATTGATAAGTATTTTATTTTATCTCTCCACACGGAATTAGTGATTAATAATGTTATCTTAAGAGTTGTAGACAGAATAATAAGATCTGGTTCAATCAGGTTGTGGTTTTTAATTTTAAGTCTAATTAACTAATCCAAGCGATAAGTCATAGATTGAAAAGCGATTAATACCAAGCCTAGGATAGCTATTGGTAAGAAGTTAATTCATGATTAGTTTAACTTAAAGCTCCCTCTCAGAAAGCTTTATTGCAAACTCGTCAGTACACTACCCGAGTTTGGAATGTAAACAAGTGATGCGCACCTGACTAGTGGAGGGGTTATTCCCAATCCTCCCCCTAAAAATGCGAAAGATTAAGCATCACTTAGCGATTACGGTAGGGTTAATCTCTTGCCATCTCCTCTTTCGAGGCAGACGAGAAATGGGCTACAGGTGGGTTGTCAATCGACCCTTGTTAATTTCAACAACTGCCATAATTATTAACGCATCTTTCTTTATTCTAACCTTAATCTAATTGCTTATTCCTTCTTGGCTTTTGCATGCTATGCATCTGATTTAAATGCATGATTATGTGAATGAGGCATAAAAGTCAAAATAACTTCTGTATTTAACAGTTTATAATTCTATATTATAACCTACTCCTAAGAAAAGAAAAGAACTCTAAATGATGGAAACAATAAAAATTGGATAAATGGGCTATTGAAGAATCGATGCTGTTGTCACTTACGGATTCTAAACTTTGACAATCACCATGGTACTAGCTTGCTTGAGTTCCAAACGGAAAGGAAACTCTAACAAACCAGAACACCTTGGTCACCTTCTTCTCATATTTATAAGTGTCTGTCGTTTCTTGTGGTACAGGCATAATCTTCAGATCCATCGTATATTTTTATGGCAAGCAAAAGATCTTTTTTCATTCTTGCAACTCTCGCTATAACAGTGATCGTGCTCCAATGTGCTTTGGTCATGGATGTTGTTTTTCAGTGCAACGCAAAGCATTCTTAAATCCTGCACAGAGAAATATCGCATTAACAAGATTGGGTTTTTACATGTTTTTGCTTAATGCGTCTAAGTCGCTTTGCTCAAAGTAGTAATAAATCCTATTTTTTACTCTTAAACGTGCTCTACTCTTCATGCAGAATTTAAATGCAACTTCTTAATTTCTAAGGCAGTTCTACTCAGAATGTTTTTTCTTATTTAAAATGCAAAAATGCGTTAGAATTAATGCCTAAATCTCTATATTTTAGAGTTATCACCTTGCTACTCCCAGCCTTGCCATGTTTCCCTGCTAACTACATAACAGGTACTTCCTCTAAGCTCTCAGTTGCAGACGCTGAAACTATGGGCACAGTCTTTAAAGTAGGGAAGATAGGTGCAGAACTAACCTCTTAAGTTGCTGGCAGAGGAGCTGCCTGAACAGAGGTTTGCAAAACCCCTTGAATAGTTCCTTGTATCATCATCTGTATGTCTGTCAGAGCTTCCACAGTCAGTTCAGGGATCGCTGACATAGTTCATGCACTAGTCGGGGGTTGCTGAATAGGGTGGCTCGTCGATCGAGTCATCCTAGGTACTCGAGCTGGTAAATGGTCTCCTTGGCCTCGTCCACGCACTCCCCCACTGGTCGAACTTCGAGTAACTTTTTCAACATAGTCGAAGTTTACAAGAGAAACTCAACCTGTTAGTCCTACTTTAGACTAGAGGGTCTAAGCAGTAACGAAAAAAATCATTACGTTGGTGGCCACATAATCTAAGTAATAATACAAGACATGCAAACTAAACATGCTCTTATAAATCTTAACTCTCACGAGATACCTGATGACGTTCCATTGCTGATGACCATGTGACTCAAAACGACTCACATTGTAAGTTAGACTACATAACCTATGACTCTATGCTTTTATACCAACTGTAAGGACTCAACCCGAACAACCTTGACCCTTACTACACATGCATGGAATTTAAAACAAGGTATGCTAAAAAAAATCAATCCATTTAATTTAAGAAACATCATTCGAGTTCGAAATTCAAAACCAGTGATAATAGGGTACTGATAACTCTCAAATAGAGTTAATATTTAGCATATTTTAGAATCACTATCTTGTTTCATTTCAGAAATATAATGTGAAAAGGTGAAAATAATGAGTAAAAGGGTGAAAAAGGCTAATGCTTGTGCATTAGGGGAATAAGTAAAGAATAAGAATTATAATGCAAAAAGAATCAGTTTTTATTGAAAATGTGTAATAAAGGATAGTCGTGCACTAATGAATGATTTCTACAGGAATAATGGAGTAATACAGAAGAAGAACATCAATTGCAAAGCGAAAAGTGGAACTACGATTGCTAAAAAGTAGAGCGACTTAGATGCGAATCTAAAAAGAAGGAAAGAATCAGACGCGAAGTGAGAGCCAGCTAACAAACAGATTTTCAATTTAACAAATTGCAATAATCTCGGGATTCTTTTCCTCAATAATCAAAGACATGATTGACAACCCAATCAAAGGAAGATCTGCTGCTCATGTCAAAACCCTAGCCTTCATGAGAATTCATCACTTGTCGAAACCCTAGAAGGATGCTATAAAAGGTGAAGTCGAGAGCCTAACGAAAGGGTAGAAGGAAGTGGAGAGCAATGTTTCAGAAACGAAGTGCTGACACCACGACGTCAACCACATCAATATGTCGATAGTATTAGTGCTATTTGTTTTGTAATTTAATTCTCAACACTTGTTATTTGCTTTTAAAACTCATTTTTCAATTACTTAATACAATGTTTTGCATGTTATCTTCCATGTCGATTATTGTGTTTCCTTCTTGAATTATGAACTAATTATGTTAAGACGGCGCTAAGGGAGAATGGGATAGCTTATGCATGTGATAAGGGAAACTAGGGGGGATATAACTAGAGCATGTCAAATTAGGGTTTAATTTAATAGTAAGTGCCGACCGGCCATCCACATAAACTAATAGGTTGTTAATTCAGGAGAAGAGATAACCTAAGGCTAATTTGCATGTTCAGTAGGTTGATATGAAGTCTTTTATGCTTTAAAAAAGAGTTTTGGAATAAACGTTTACTACTGCATGCGATGCGCTGAGTTACCGCTACGCTAACTCACAACGGGAGTTGGTTTTAGTGTGAACGAACGCGGAAGCTACCATTTGATTAGCGAAGTATGATAGATGTTCCTTATCACATCATTTCCCTTAGAACAGTGAACACATCTCATTAGTAACTTAGCCAAGTCTTTTATTTACATACACTTTTACGTATTTCAACCTTCCTTTGCTTAACCGCAAAGAAACCAAATCACAACCCTAATTGTCTATTTTCCGCACTTAATTCTAGACTACATCTATCAATAAAATCACAATCCTTGAGGAGAACGATATAAATTTTACCTATTACTTACTGCAAACCGCGTATACTTGCACGATTGTGGAATTCAACATACACAATTCTAGGAGCGCGATTCTGCAACCATCAGGTACCCTAGACAAAACAGTAAAGAAATAAATAAAACCAACAGAAGTATCATGCCTCAAAATCCAATTCATGCAGAAATGAAAATTAAGGAAATAAAGTCAAAACTCAATAATTAACGGCGACGACATCCTATGGTCCACTCAGCTCTAATCATCCATTCTAGTACAACACGTGAGTACCTGTGGGAAACCACATGAGAAATGGTGAGTCTTAAACTCAGTAAGGATCTCTGCACAGGATTGGTCAACACATTCATAAGAGAAAAAGTACATAACTTATCAACATCAAAATAATGGGCACAAACCCCTATTTTACTCTGATAATATGCCTAGGCATGATTACCTACCAAAGTAAGCACACAACATTCTTGAGTAACATGTCTATGCATGTTTACCTACCAAGGTAGCTCACAACATTCCTTGGTAACATTTATGAAGTGCTAACCTACTAGAGTAACAAGAGAAAAGTTCCTGGGTAACACAAGCTAACGTGCTTACCTACTAGGCTAAATAATAACAGTGTAATTCTCCTCTAATTAACACGACATCGTTCGATTCTATTCATGTGTAGCATATATAACATGTTTTACCTAGCAGGACAATAGATATTAAACATTAATTTCTCCCTAGATCAAGATTAACAACAAACATTCAGTCCAAACAAACAAGTATAACACACAATCAAGCATCCGTGCTTCCAGCCAACTATCGTACATTATTGCATGTTAATCAGTAAGTTTAAGTCTTGAATTAGATGAAAAATGCCTTTACCTTAGCTATATTCAAATAGTCTACCAAATTCGAAACTCAATGGCTTCTTCTAAGCTTTTCCAACTTCCGGGGCCTATAACATGCAATAGGGTAATAATTAGCACCTTAGACTGCAAAAAACACACTCAAAATGTCGAAATCACCTAAGGGGGAGATTTTGGATTTTTTTGTCAACTGTTAGCAACGGCGACGGCGGCACGTGAAAATATTAGCGGCTGTGCGTGAGGTGGGTCTAGGCAGGCTCAGATGAGGAATGGGTGAGCGCTCTAGGCTCAGAACACAGATCCATGGTGCAGGGAGGCTCAACTCAAGCTCAAGAAGTGCACGACGTTGCTGGCCTAGTGAAAATCTTACGGCTCTGCGTGGTTTGGTGAAGATCTGTCGGCTGCGCTTGCTTCGAATGGAGGCTCGGAATCACATTTGGCACCATCTTGTCGAAAGATGCCTTCTGCGTTGCTTGCGAGGGAATAGAGAACACGTTTCTTGAGGAAACGTGACCACTAAAGAGAAATTGTCTTTTAGAAAACGTATACACGACGGAAAAGCCTACTAACCTTTGAGTTTCTACATGATTTCCCAGGCTTTTCTGGTAGAACCGATGCTTAATTTTTGAAGCATTCAGCAGGGCCACTTTAAAACAAACTCGGGAATGAATATCGAGGCAGCACGACATGGATTTCGTTGGAGAGGAAGCTTGGACCAAAGAGATTTGAGAGGGAGCTTAAGAGGATGAAGGGTTTGAGAGAGAATCTATTTGAAATCTCGAAAACTAGGTCAAAAGAAGAGAAATAGGTTATTTAAAGATCTAAATTTCAATAGCAACTTAATTACAAAAATACCATTGGGCCCAATTTACCCAATTGACCCTCTTAGAACAAAAGACAACTTTTTCCCTCTCGGGACAAGGTTTCTAAGGTCCTTCCAAGGTCAATTGAATAAATTAGAGCCCCTCCAAGAATCACGGGAGTCTGGAAAAATACCTATTTACACGAGACTAAAGTCTGGGGTGCAACAACAAGGCTTCTCGTTGAGCTTGATTTAAAGTCACGTCTTTTTTTGGCTAGTCATAGCCTCTATCAACCGTTTTCGAAGCATCTTGTGAACCTAGTAGAACTTTCATTCGAATACACCAACTACTATAACTTTCTTTTGTCAGTCGAGGCACATGGAAAGGAACCATATTGTTGTTTATCATTTGCAACACAATTCTCTTCTTTTAAACTCAAGTTTGATACCACTTTTTTGGAAGCTTGTGGTAAACTCACAAAATAAATAATCAAGCAAGGAATAATTTACTCGTAAAATTTTTTTCTTGAAACTACGAACTTAAGTCATACTTTTCTCTCAAGTTCACCTAGTTTTTTTTTAACTCGCATCACTTTATTTGATGTTTTGATATCTCAACTCGTAAAACACATCCTATTTATAGGTCACCATATAAAAAATTGTAGATCTATAACTCTTTCACAAAAAAAAAAAAAAGTGATACATATAACTCTCTGAGATTAAAATATAAATTCTAACTCGTGAATTTGCCTAACGTAATGGTAAAACCACGTTTAACTTTCAACACACTTTGTCTATAATAAGATTAATCAAGGGATTCTCAAGCTCTTGCCTATTCGAATTCATTGTCAACTTGCGGATGTATTGTTTATAAAGCCACTGGCTGTTTCAGTTTTTCACAACTTCATGATCAAAATGGGTGTGTTGAATCTCCATCAAGAATCTCCATCACAGTTGGTTATTTCATGTTCTTGTTAAAGTTAGTTTTAGTGTTACTTAACACATGACATGGTTAAGATACTAAGTTAGTTCACTTAAGAGAGCATTTCTCTTCCTCTCAAGGTTCTTTACTAAATGATACATATGCAAATAATATATCATTTTGTTCAAGATGAACATATATGTATTTTGCATATTACTCATTATAATTTATAGTATACCCCACGAGGATGGGTCCGGATAAGTAGTGTTGTGGGTTGAATTTTTTTTAGGTTGATGAGTTTAGAAATTAGAGGCATGGAAGAAAATGTGTACTTGTCCTTGCTTCCAGGACAAGAGACATGAACGAAAATCGGAAAATTTTGGAATTTATTATAAATTAAATTCATTGTATCTTTTCTCTTTCATTTACCAAAAAAAAAAAAAAAACAAGTACACCGACTCCAGAGAGTTCCAGTGTGTTCCTTCCATTGGTAGCACACAACTAAAGTTTTCAAGACATTTCTTCGATGAATTATGAAGCTTATTATAGTTTTCTGTTCTTTTTCTTTTCCCATAAAATGTTATATATTCTTTAATTTTTTTTTATTATTTTAATACTGACAGTATATCGGTGTGGAGTGAACTATTTTTATACACGAGATATGATTTAATATAAAAATATTATTTTGTTAAAATGAGTAATACTTCAGAAACATCATCGTGTATCAGATAGTTATTAATTGATTATAAGTTTGAATTCTAAAGGCTATTATTTGAAAAGAAAAAGAAAAAAGAAAAAACATTATTTGCAATTATTCTAATTCACTGTTACTTTTTCTATTAATATTGATTGATGATTTGGAAAAGAAAAATATGCGCACAAATTATATAACAGCTGATGAGCTGCATAATTTGGATTTAATATACTAATCATTTTTTTCTCTCTGGTTTATTATTATTTTTTTTTCTAAAGACGCCATGTATTAAAGCGTTTGGTGGGTGGGTCGGTTATTTTTATAAAAAAAATGGGGAGGAAGATTTGCATGCTGCCTTTGTTAAAAAAAAAAAAAAAAATTAAAAGTGTGGCTCAGATTTTGCCACGTAGGCAAGCCGCATGCTGCCAAGGCAGCATGCAAATATTTCTGAAAAATGGGAGGATAACTAATGGAGTTTATCTAAGGGAAAGGTTTGGACTGGCTGCACCCGCTGATGTGACTCTTTGAGAGCCACAAATTTTTTTTTTTTTTATAATATTTTTTTGTTTTTAAATTTTTTTTTCTTTGTGTGTGGTTCTTAAAGGGGGTGAAGCAATTAGGGGGAGTTAATTCTTCTTCAATTTATCTAAAAATCAGCAGCACTAAAGAACCAGCACGTGGAAAATAACTTTCCCACCCTTTTATCTCATATTTAAAACTTTAATAAATTTTTAACATCTTTATAAGATATATATCAGTTCATTATAAAGTAAAATTTAATTATTTTTTAGAAGTATCTTTGCTGACATAAATTTATCTTAAATTTATTTAATTCTTTTTATATTCTATTAAAATATATTTTTTATTTTATTTAAAAGATAAAATTTAATAAATCTGAGACAAATATTTATCTCATGTGGCAAGTAATTTTATTTTAAAAATCTTTATTAACTCAAATTTAAAATCTTTTCACGGTCTGTCGTTGAATTTAAAAGAAATATGAAGGAAGGTTTTTTGTTCTTTTGAGATAATATAATTTGTTAAGATATCTCATTTTTTTATTGGGTGGTTATTATAATACAAGATAATTATAAAAATTAAAAATTAAAAAAATTGATTGCATACAACTTTATTGAATAATTTATTTCGATGGCTTATCTATTTATATCAAGATATTTAGATGTTTATATCTTTCTTCTATATTGTAAAAAAAAAAAAATTTAAAAAAAGGTCAAAGATTCTTACTCTCTTTTTTACATGTCTGTTATATGAATGTTGTTTGACGATGTTAAAATGAATTTAGTTGAATGATAATTGATCTATATTCTTAATCATAATGATATAGGTTTGAATATTATAACTTTAAATATTATTTTTAAGCACGTAAGAAGGGTGCGGAAGCTACCCTTTCGTAAGGTCGCTTTTTCAAAGACTCTACTTTGTATTTCGACAAATTAAATCTAAAGGGTGAGTGCTTAAGTCTATATTGTTTGAAGGATATGAGGCATAGATGTCAAAAAACACCTAACTCCTACTGTCGTAGTAGAATCTGTTCCTATGAAAGATTATGATTTTTTTGATATCCAATTAACTAATCCCCAAAATTCGAGGAAGCTTAAGTGGAAATGAAGGGGTAGGGCAAGGGATAATGGGAAGTGAGGATGGAGGGGGAAAAC
The DNA here is from genome assembly GCA_037833695.1 of Sechiopsis laciniata. NCBI lineage: Eukaryota > Viridiplantae > Streptophyta > Magnoliopsida > Cucurbitales > Cucurbitaceae > Sechiopsis > Sechiopsis laciniata. The sequence continues at coordinate 3,794 of JBBMKA010025696.1, read as the reverse complement.
TAGTATAGAAAGGTTTAAGGGATGTTTGTGGCAAGGGGTGAAATGGAGAGAACGAGAAAGATGATGATTCTCGGTGTTTGGGTCTATTAGATAGTGTGAGCATCCATCTCAAAACTAATGAGAGGAGTAGTTCACCTACCTTTTAAATACTTGGAGATATCATCATCTTATCAATGTGGGATTTTCAACAGGGTCACCGAGAATCATTAGCCCATAATCACATTTACCCAAAATTATGTTTTTGTTCCGCTATTAATTACTTTTTATTCTTCGCATAACTATTTTTCTGTCTCATCAAATTCGTTATTTTGTTTTTCCATGATCATTGATAATGGTCTTACCTCAAACACAAATAACCATTCTCTCTATAATTATTTTCTTTTTTATTCTCCTCGTGATTCTCATTCTCCTACTCTCAAACATCTCCTAAGTGAAGTCTTCAGGAAATTAAATAGTAGCAGTTCATTAAAATGAAATATCGTCCTAATTTATATTCTTTTTATACAAATGATTTAAATTATTTCAAATCAAATTTCAACATGTTTTTCTTTTCAAAATATTTATATATATATTGCCTAACAAAAAAAAAAACATTGATTAACAAGAACCCCACATTGATTCTAATGAAATAGTTTATATATACACCAGTGATCAAAATTCAACACCCCATTAAACATTGGATATGGCATAAAGACGAACAATTTGTAGTATAATTTGTTTGAATACACCTTTTTGACATGAGTTTCTTTAATGAATTGGATGCAGTCACTTGTTTAGTACACAGAAGAATAATCTCTTATTCCACCCAATAACGATAAAAATGCCAGTATTAACCCATACCAACCCAATTTTTTGATGTTTCTTAAAAAAAACACACAAATTTTTTTATATTTCATTGACCAATCAAATAAAATAGAAGCAGAAATATTTTTAACATTTTAAAAAGAAAAAGAATCACTAACGAATTTATTAGTGATTAAATATTATGGAGTTTATGAAAAGAGCCTTATTTGCTCAATGAAGGCTTGAGGAACGAGAGTTAATGAATTCGAGTGGATAATTTGGTGGAATAAACTTAAATGTATTTTTGGAATATGAAATAATTAATTTAGAAATTAGTGAATACACAATTAAGGAATTAATGGATTGTCAATTTAAGAAAGTAATTAAGGAATTAGTACGTTTTATTGTTTTAGTAATTAGTGGAAAATATTTATGGAAAGAATTTGAAGACCAAGTTTGTAATATAAATAGAGAGTTCCTTCATTATACATTGTAGAGACAATTATAGAGCAAAAGAGAGTGAAGAGAAGAAAAGTTGTGTAGAGAGTTATAGAGAAAGTTTAATTGAGAAATAAATGAAAATATTTTAGAGAAATTGTTGAATGCATTGTCTCTCCAATCCCAAAGTGAAAAGCTTGCACGATTGTTATTTGTGTCTATTGTTTTTTGTTTTTCGAATCTAGATCTTACAAATTGGTATCAGAGTATTGCAAGTTTTTACATCAGAGCCGATGGTGAACGTAACGGGTCAATTATCGCTGCCACGATTGACGAAGGCAAATTACGAGAATTGGAGCATTTAGATGAAAGCGCTACTTGGATCTCATGATTCATGGGAAGTGGTCAAAGAAGGTTTTGTAGAACCAGAGAATATCGCGGGTTATACGGTGGCTCAAACCAAAGCATTGAAAGAGACGCAATCGAAGGATAAAACGGCATTGTATATGTTGTTTCGAGCAGTTGAAGAATCGGGCTTTGAGAAGATTGCAAGTGCAACTACTTCAAAACAAGTGTGAGATACTTTATTTAAAGAAGCCGACTGAGTGAAGCAAGTGCGTCTCCAGACTCTTCGCGGCGAGTTGGAGGGCATAAAGATGAAGGAGTCAGAAAGCATATCTGACTATATCACTAGTGTGCAGGCGGTGGTGAATCAACTAAATCACAATGGCGAAAAGCTAACAGATGCGCGAGTTATTGAAAAGATTTTGAGATCATTGATGGATAATTTTGAAAATGTGGTGTGCGCAATATAGGAGTCAAAGGACCTTGCGACGCTCACTGTTGACGAGCTTGCTAGTTCTCTTGAGGCACCAAGCAACGCAAGAACAAAAAGAAAGAGGAAAAGTTAGAGCAAGCGCTTTAAACCAAGGCGTCGATCGAAGATGAAAGGTACGCTATTCTAAACAATTTCAGAGTATAGGTCGCGAACGTGGAGGTCGAGGATATAGTCGCAGTAGTCAAAGCGATAGTTATGATGCGGAGAAGGAACATACGAGTCAAGCGAATTAGCGCAGAAGAGGACGTGGTCCAAGAAGAGGCGGTAGATCGAATCAGTCAAATATTGAATTCTACAAGTGTCACAAGTATGGTCACTATGCGAGTGATTGCTATTCCGACAAATGCTACAATTGTGGTGAAGAAGGGCATTTTGCGAGAGATTGTCATACAGATAAAATAGCTGAAGAAACAAGCAACTTAGCAGTAGAAAACAGTGTAAATGATGGTGTACTTTTAATAGCGCATAAAGAAGGAAGTGGCAACGATGAAACTGTATGGTATCTCGACTCAGGGGTAACCAACCATATGTGCGGACATGAGCATCTATTCAAAGAGATGCAGAAAATTGAAGATGGTCATGTTTCTTTTGGCGATGCGTCAAAAGTAAAGGTAAAAAGCAAAGGTATGATTTCTTTTGTGCAGAAGGATATATGGCTTGACAGGGTCAATCCTGAATGCTTATTATGTACCAGATCTCAAAATAAAATTTTGAGTTTGGGGCAACTCACAGAGAATGGTTATTCTATATTTTTGAAAGACCAGTTGTTGTATTTGAGGGACAAGAAAGAGCGTTTAATCGCTTGAGTAGAGATGGGAAGAAATCGAATGTATAAATTGAATTTGAGAAGCGTACGAGAAAAGTGTTTGTGAGTAAATGAAGAAAGCGAATGGGATAGGAACAAGGCGATGGAAGTTATCATCGAAGTTGGAGAACTACCAGCCGTTGCATCAACGAGCATGCCAAGAGAGTCTGAAACAACAGAAGAAGAAGAAGAACCGCAGCACCCTTGAATGCAAAGTTTGCAAGAATTGTACGATGCGACAAATGAGGTACATCTTGTTTGTCTTTTAGTAGATGCATAAGATATTAACTTTGAGGAAGCAGTGTGAGACAAGAAGTGGCAAACAACAATGGATAAAGAGATTAATGCGATAGAGCGCAATAATACATGGAAGCTGACAGAATTGTCGAATGCAAGTCAGCCGATTGGTGTGTAGTGGAAATTCAAGAAAAAGATGAATGCGCAAGGGAAGATAGAGCGGAACAAAGCGCGGGCTGTTACAAAGGGATACAAGCAGAAGTCAGGAATTGACTATGATGAAGTTTTTGCTCCTATTGCGAGAACGGATCTCGCATTAATTGTTGGCATTGTTAATCGGTTCATGGAGGAGCTGGTTTATTTACATTGAAAGGCGTTGAAACGAGTAAGGATCAAGTTGTGGATATTTTTAAAGTCGTTGCCGAAAATATTGTTCGAGAAATTCAAGAAGATGATTGGCATGGCAGATGGCAGGAGCATTTAAGTTTATGGAGGAGTTTTGTTGGAATAAACTTATATGTATTTTTGGAATATGGAATAATTAATTTAGGAATTAGTTGATGGACAATTAAGAAATTAATGGATTGTCAATTTAGGAGAGTAATTAAGGAATTAGTAGGTTTTATTGTTTTAGCAATTAGTGGGAAATACTTATGGAAAGAACTTGGAGACCAAGTTTGTAATAGGCTATAA
>JBBMKA010025695.1:14201-60102 GCA_037833695.1 Sechiopsis laciniata | reverse complement strand
TATATATATGAACGTGTTGCATGTGCATGATTGGTGAATCGACCTGCCTTCTCAAAGAATTTAAAAAATCACAACACAAAATTATGCATGGTAAAATGAGCAGTACTCCAGTAACATCATGCATATAGTAACCAATTGACTACAAGTTCGAATTTTAAATATTGTTGAATTAAAAAAAACGAGATTACTCTGCCACCTGATCACAAACACATGTCATTTTAACATGTTTTAGCCTCACTCACATGTTTATTATAAAAAAAAAACATTCTACGAAGTCACCTTACATGAGATTGCTCCTAGCCAAGAATGCTAATTAACTTTGACATTTATATTATTTAGTTGCTATAATGGTATTTGATCATGTTTACTCTTCGTTCTTTTACGAAAAAGAAGGTACACCTTGTTGATATATATAACAATTATCAATTATCTTAAGACTTATCTTAAGATCTTCTAAACTTAAGACATGCATATCCCCTTTGACCTCTTCTTATTGAGATGTGGTCATGGTTAGCTTTAGGTACTCCTCAAAACTTGAGGCATTACATGTTTATTAGCTTCCACTTTGATTCATCCCCGATCACATTTTGTAACACATAGGCCCAAAATTTATACAAATATTCGAAATTCAAATTCAACACCTTGCGACTCGACATTTTCTCGCATCACTTATGGCCTGGTCATGCTACTTGTCTTTACTAATCATTAATCACATTTTTCTTAAGAAATTTTTTTAAGAGGTCAACTGACGTAAGGTTGCTCCAAGTTAAACATAAGCTTAACTTTGAAGTTTCTATAATTGATGTATTGAAGAAAAAAAAAAAAGGTATACTTATTGGTATATATAGTAACTATCTTGCATATCTTCAAGATCTCTCTCATTTAAACGTACTCATAGTTCATTCATCCTCAAACATCATCTTAACGAAGAGATTTACTCTAATACCATACGTAACTCTTAGACCAGAATTCATACCATGATTTGAAATTCGATTTAGCACATAAGGGCTACGATATTTCCCTACATCTCTTACGATCTAATCACGCTACATAATGTTATTATCATGATTTGTCCATACTCACATTCTACTCTGGAAAAATTTATTGGAGATCCTTCAACGTGTGGCTGTTTGGAATGAATATACTGAATTTAAAATTAAAAAAAAAATAGTTTACAGGATAAGTTATAAAAAATTAAAAATTAAAAAGTGCAAGAATTAAAATAATATTTTCACCTTCATTTCAATAGTTTGGGAAAAAAAAAAAGAAAGAAAAATGTTGATTGGGCTGTCTTGCAATACAGCATCACCACACGTGAGCCTAATATTCTTGTGGATCACAGCCTAAATAAAGTTCACGAGCAAGAACAAATTGCGGGTCCCACCTCCCCTAATAATTGGCCAAACAATGGGCCCCGCGACAATACTCCAAAATTCCAAAATTAAAATATTAAAAAAAATAGAAGGATGTGATTTTGTAAACTTTGATTTCGTAAAAAGCTCTTTTACCCATTCCATGCAAATCACTTTCTTAATTTCTTTTCTTTTCTCTATCAACTATCAATTTGCGAGCACCCATGCCCTAATTGGCCCTCCTCCCTATACCCTTAGTCTAGGGCAACTTCGGGGTCTGAGTGTAGATTTTATCGTCGAATCTAAAAGTATGTGGAGAGTTAGATCGATCAAAATTAACTAACTTCAATCATCGTAGAATACTTTAATGGTCAAAAGTGTCTTATAGAACTAAGAAGTGATACGTTCAATTCATGGTCACTATCTATCTAAAAATTAATTTTTTACAGATTTCCTTAACATCTAAATATTGGGTCAAGCGGTATGTCTTGTAACATTAGTTGAAGTGCGCACAAATGATTTTGGACAGTCATGAATATTAAAAAAAATTGACTAACTTGTTATACACATTAGACTAGGATGTCGATTTCATGAGTTAGGCTAAGAGATATACTGAAATCGAGAATATCTCTATTATCTTATTTTTAATTTTGTTGGCTCCTCCATCTTTATTTGTTGGCAAATGTCAAACTTGTTTAGAATCCTTGTCTTTGAAAAAGGAATAAGAAAAAATATTTTTACCATCTCTTACTCCTACATGTGTCAATGAAACAAGTGTTGTACAAAATTAAGATTTTGAAATCCATTTTTCTACCTAGTGAGAAAGAATACAAACTTGTGAGTGAAAAGTGGATCAAGATTTCTTTAAGTCATTTTGAGCTTGGTTAAAATGGGACCCCCTCACATGACATTTACAATTTCGGCTTCCAATTTGATGTCCATTTGAAACTCTATTATTGTATAAATGTTAAATCTATGCCATCATGCATTGAAAAAAAGAGAGCCAATATTGGATAAAACAAAAAAAAATATGTGACCCAATTTAATCGATTTCATCTCATAATAAAATATAGGGGCAATAGTTTTCCTTTTTGGGTAGATGGACAATTTTAAGATTGAATCTTTGAAATGGCTCTTAATAAACAAAAAACAAATAAAAATGAGAGGATTACAAAAGGAGTGAAATCTGATTTTACATACCAACAATGTCTAAGTTCAACAACATTTATGATGAAAAGATTCAATCTAACTTTGATTGAGTATGCATGTCAATTATTGTTAACTATGATCACTTTGAAAAAAGAAAGTTGGCATTAATTTACCTAATGGAATGGTAACTTAGTACTTAATATACTAACTGAACTTTGAGAATAAATATTTTTTATGAGTTTAACTTTTCTATTTATCTTTTAACCCAATTCGAAATTAAACTAATTAAAAGTCAATTTCAAACTTTAAAGGTTATTTAGAGATGAAATTTAAATCTTGAAGATCAAATATGTCATTTTGAAAATTGCAGCACCAAACAGAAATTAAATTCAAATCTGAAGTTAGGTTTTGAAAACTTAAGGACTAAAAAACCTAAATTCAAAATCTTTTGGACTAAAAGTATAACCATAAGATTAATCAGTATTACCAAATTATTTAGTAACAAACTAAACTTGAATTACGATCAAGACTCGATAGAAAGTTCTAACTTTATTTAGAAAATTTTATGTTCCTACCTCAATAAGTTAAAGACAATGGGGTTGGATGTGAGTAACTGGAAATATAGCGAGGCAAAACTCCAATTTCGTTAAAGACAAATAAATAAATAAATTGCACTGCATATGCGATATTTTGCTCTGTTTACAAACGTTATACATATAACGTTTATCATCTAATCAAATTCGTGAACGCCGTTTCTATTTATAAAAATGTTCAATGTTCGTATTATTTTAACAACCAAAGTTTAGTCACATTCCACAACATAGTTTGTAGTTTTTATATGCATATGTTATCATTAAATATCATATATACCTACTTCTTTAATGATTGGGGAAGCTTATGCTCCTCTAAACCGAGGGTACCACTGGCTCGTCTTTAGGCTGCGACATATACCTTACACATTATTCATGTGTAAGTTGAAGCTCCTCTTTGTTTATTTAATCTGTGATTGTCTAGTCTAGGCAACTTTATGCATACCTCGACTACTTTTATAGAAAAAATCACTAGACCCTACTGAAGGAAAGGAGTAGAAAATTAATTCTTAGGTAAATCGTCACTATAGATTGAATCTTAACCTTTGATTCTCCAAAGCCCTCCAGACCACTAGACCAATCGACGATGATTTGAAGCTCCCCATATTATTAAATTCATCCAATTTTCACAATAAGATGCCAACGTTTTGAAATAGGTCACTTGTGGTAAACTTTTCAAGATAATGTTCCCAAGTATCAGTTATACCAGAAAGGAATACAGCACCACGCAAAAGATACTAAATTCTTGCGGTCACTTGTGTTTCCTATAGATATTGCAAATGGCCTATAATCAAATATGATTGAAGCTTAAAATTTAAATGGCACCCAACAAATCTAAAGAGAAAGTTTGGGAGTTTGATTACTTGGTTCATCAATGCTGCAACTTTGATTTCAATGATTCAATGACAGCTGAGAAATCCTGATCACTGAGTCCATGAGATTTGGCTACCTTGTAAAGCTCATTTGCTGCAGCAGCAATAGGGGTCGGTTGCGAAACCAATTCGGCTAAACCGAGCGCAAGCCTCAAATCCTACAACAATTGGGCACATGAGAATTTAAGATGATGATGGTGGTATGTAAATGTGTATGGAGTTGCTAAATCTAAAGCAATTACCTTCTGTTGGTGCTTTAAGGGGAAAGCAGTTGGATAAAGGGATTGAATCATTGAAGGCCCCTTGAGTGAGTACATTGGTGCACTAATTGCACCCTGGGAAATCACCTGTGATGAGAGGAAGATTTTATAGTTCAATCCGAGTGATATAGTGAATCATTTCTCTAAAATTGTCAGGCAAATGGCTAAAAATTTCGACAAGGACAAATTTTGTTTAATCCATTAGTATTCGAATTAGCCGACACACACCTCGACTATTTCTACAGGGCAATCAACAAATGTCTAACTCTACTACATTTGGTTGTCAAAATAACTTGTAGGATTTATTTTTTAAATCTAGCCACCATGATTTTAATTCATTTCTTCTGAGTCCTTTATTAATTATGTCACTAACGACTAGGGGCAACCTATAGCTGTGTTAAATTTTGACTGGGGATAATTTTTATCAATTAATGTTTAGATAAGCTTGCACACATTTTAACTATTCTCACACAATAATCGACAACCATCTAACCCTACAATATTTGGTCGTCAAAATAATTTGTAAGATATTGTTATGTGATAAATTAAATTTACTCCAACTTAACCGTTTAAGCTTTTGGGTTGATTGATGATTTACCATGATTCAACATAGTATCAAAGCAAGAAGTCTTGTGTTCAAACTCTTGTCAAGTGGCTTCATCCCAATTAATATTGATTCTCACATGTTAGGCATATTTTCTAGCTCACAAGTGAGGAAGAGTGTTAACCATTATGAGTTGGCTTAGTGGTCAAAAGAAAGCCTTAGATCCAAAAGAGTATAAGTTTAATCCATGGTGGCCACCTACTTAAAAAATAATTTCATACAAATTTCTTAGACATCCAAATGTTGTAGGATCTTGCAAGATGTCCCGTGAGAATAGTGCGTGTAAACTGGTCCAAACACTCACGGATATCGAAAAAAAGAGTATTGATTGATATAATTAAACTCGGATACGTGGATTAATTAGTTACTTAACACGATTCAATAAGTATTAACTTTTAGATACGTGAACACTATAATTTAAATTCATTTAAGTCCTATGTTATTTAAATGTCATGATGACTGATGACTAGGGCAACGTAGGATGTACCTTTTTTAAACATACTGATTCATGGGACAGAAGTTGTAAAAATTGAGAATAAACTAAAGCACAATAATTATTCTGGGGAATACCTGTACAAGGATGCTCGGGTCGAGTCCTACTTTCTCACTTAGAAGCAATCCTTCAGAGAATGATGCCATCATGCTACAATTATTTACAAAAATAAACACAAAATCATTGTAAAGAAACTAGTTAGCAGAATACAAAATTGGAAATTAAGAGATAAAACATGGGATGGGACAGAACCTTCCCATGATCATGTTGACAACGAGCTTCATTGCAGCTCCATTTCCGACTTCCCCGAGATAAAATTTTGACTATATCAAAAGGAAATATACGAACGGAAGATGAGAAGAAAGGAGCAGTAATTTTTACCACATTAGTTAGTGACATAAATAAATAGCTGAAATTCTTACTACCTTCCCCATGACGTCCAGAAGTGGAGCAACGCTTTCATACAGAGCTTTGTCACCTGAATATCAAGGAGCTACATCAAAATCGCACCCTTCCTATAATAGTTAAATGAGCCCCAAAGGTAGCAGTGTGATAAACTCAACTAATTAATTTTTTTTTTAATTATTATTATTCAATAACATTTGGGGTGGGGGATTTGTACCCACAACCTTTTAGTTATTAAGTTATACATCATGTCACTAGAGGTATGCTCTTGTTGGCAATTGATTAATCTTTTTTTATAAGAAACATAAACATAAGGAATATATTCATCCAAAAAGCATGCCAATCACTTATGGATGGTAATACGACCAAAGTTCCACGTTGCTTAGATAAGGGGAAGATCTCACATATATAAGTGAGGAGCAACGTATCTATTGATATGAGGACTTTTGGATGATTACCAAAAGTAAAGACATGAGGGTGAACAATATCACATAAATGTGGAGGTTTGTTGTCCTAAACAAGTGGTACCAAAGTTATGCCCTAGACTTGGCAATGTGGGTGGAGTATCACGGTGTAGAACAAAGAAGATGATCCTCGAAACCAACATGAAGTGGCCTAGCAAGAGACCTAATGGTCAAAAAGGTTTCGGAGAACTAAAATGTCAGGGTTCAATCCATGGTGGTCACCTACCTAAAAATTAATTTCCTACAGGTTTCCTGTGATAATAGTTAATGTGCGCGCAAGCTAGCCTGGACAATCATGAATATAAAAAATAAAAAAAAATGATGAGCCTCATAGGTTTCAGATGTACACTATTCGAAGAGAGAATTTTAGGGTATGCAACCAAAATCTCACAATGTTAAGTTAAGGGGAAGACCATGTATATATAAGAGAAGTACACTATTGATCCGAAGCATTTTCAGTGATGATCAAAACAAAGTCATGAGTGTTTATACCCATAGTGGACAATATCATCATATCAATGAGAAGATATGTGGAGGTTTAAATTTTGATGATAATTAAGTAGTCTTTTATTCTTATCCAAAAAAAGATAATTAAGTAGTCTTTTCTGCACTCAGCTATAAACTACTGCACTCCCCTGTATATTTTTTACATGGTGAAGAAGTGATTTTTTCCGTAAGAAATATGACAAGTGGTAATATGATAATTAACTCCTTTATGATATAAGTTACTAACCTGCAGTAAGAAATATAAGTTGTCCGTCTTCAGCAGGCTTCTTGGAGCCTGAAACTGGAGCCTAAAAAAGTTGGAATCAGTGAGTTCAAATTGCTACTGTTCGTTGTATCATGTATACATGCCTATAAATATCATCCTACCTCCAGAAACAGAGCTCCTGTATCTTTTATGCGTGCACTAATCAATTTAGAAGTTGCAGCATCAACTGTTGAAACATCCACATACCTGCCAGTGGCAATTGGATACGTTAAAATGTCTACGTGATGATTGAAGTAAATCATAGGACTTCGTGAGAAATCGATTCAAATTGAAGGAATGAGAAACTGAATGGATGTGCCGTCAGTGGAAAGATTTAACAAAAATCCCTACTGTAATTTGCTCGCACAAGTTAACTGATACAAAATTTTGTAATACAAAGTGAAAATTTCATATTCTAATGTCATTAAAAAATAGAGTTGTACCCTTTTCCTTGGCTCATTCCACTCGCAGCTCCATTTTCTCCAAAAGCAACATCCAACTGGAAATGGTAGAATAAGTTGCTAAACAGAAATAAACAGTCTAAGAACTAAAAATATACTTACCGCACTTTCAGGGTCAGCAAGCATAGCAAATGTGATATCACAAGATGCTGCCACTTCCTTCGGAGAAGGCTGGTATCTGCATCAGTGTACTTGTTCAATAATAATTGAAGCATCGGAGTAAAATACCATAATCAAGTGAAACTCAAGAGAATCGAAATTTCTAGCACATAAGTTAGCTCAGTCGAAATTATAGATTGAAAATAATAATAATAATAAAAAAAAGAAAAGAAAAGGAAAGGAAAGGAGTTTCCACCGTTTTACAGTAACAATCGTACAGGAGAAAAAAGCAACACGTCAAGGACAATTGACATTAGAAATGCATTAAATATCTCATTAATGAACATTACCTATATTGAATGGGTGATTTTTAAATTTGAAGAAAAGCCAACGCTGATTATTATGTCAACTAATCATTACCTATCTAGCTACTCATAATACAAAACTTCCTCGGACCATTCTCCTTTACGAGCTCTCAATGAACTCGGATTCTAAACGTTTTAGAATTAATTAGACAATTCACCCATATAGCAATGAATAGTCTCCAAATTTTGGTTTTTTTGGTCTTGTGAATTCACAGATATCGGATTCTGTATTCTAAATCCCATTCGAGTTCCTTATAAGTACTTCGTCCTATTCAATTTCTTAACATTCTGATGCTATCTGTAGCAGAACCAAACGTTATTGGTGAAATTATTAGTACTTGAGTTAATCGTTGGTTTGCATGTTTTAGCTTCCAGGTTTCCTTGCATTGATCGACTTGTTTTATGGTTCATGCAATCTCATCATAAACTTTGACATAGTATGTAAGATATTTTTAGTACTTTTACACTCGCCAAGACCAGCTTTTCAAGATTTTTATGTTCTACATTTATCGGCCACTATAACTTTTATTCAGAGGAATTAACGTTGATCAGAAATATTCTTCTGGGTAGTCTCTCGCCGGATTACTCTAATGTTCAGAGGAAAACGAAAAAGGAAAATTTTAGGCCCCGTTTGATAATCATTTGGTTTTTTTATTTTTTATTTTTGAAATTTAAATCTATTCTTACTCAAATTTCCTATAATGTGTTCCACCTTTCCTACAATGTATTCAACTTTCCTTAAAAAAGTAGGTGAGTGCTAACCAACTTTCAAAAGCAAAACAAATTTTTGGAAACTACTTTTTTCTTGTTTCTAAATTTTGGTTTGGTTTCTACAAATATAGGTAAAATGTAGATATCCAAATAAGAAAAAACATATGATAAGGTAGTTGTTGTAGGCTTAAATTTCAAAAACCAAAAACAAAAAACAAAATACTTATCAAGGCCTTAAAAACCATATGGCTATTTCTCCTGAACAGTGCTCCCTAGGCAAAAGAAATCTGAAGTCATAGGAACAATTAGTTTTCGAATAGATAGTTGCTAGAAAAATCTGAAATTTCTTTCTTTTGAGCATTTTTATTTTGGCACCTGGATGAAGAGAAAGAATAGACAATTTATGAAGACAAATTAATTCAGAAATGAAATCAAAACTTCTTTTTTTGTGCTTGGGTGTTTCCCTATGGGCTACATCTTCTATATATTTTTGTCGTTAATTCTTCCTGTTTGTTTCGAACAAATTTGAGAAAAACTGTATAACTTTAAGGAATCAAGGGAATCAATATTGTCCTAGAATACCTTAAATAGGAAATCCGTATGCATAGCGGTATATATATTTGAGGACATCAAAACTTACTTTGCACCCAAGTTAATAAGAGAATCGCATTTGCTCTTGGTCCTATTCCAGACGGTCACGTCAAATCTACAAGCCAGAGGAGAGCACAATTAAAATGATGTTTGGAAAGAAGATATAGCAAGAGAAACCTGACTCAAGTGAGTAAAACATTTGCTATTGATTTTCTTCAACTGAATAGTCAAAGTACTTTAAACAGAGTGATTCTGAAGACAAAACATCCTCGTACCCAGATTTAATAAGATTCTGTGCCATTGGTGAACCCATTATTCCAAGACCTAGGAAGCCAACTCGCAGCTTTCCTGCAAAAACAAAAAGTGAGAGAGGTTTGTTAAGTTTGCTAGCTAGGGAACTTCCAAGAAAACGAGTACAAAAACACCAAATGGTCTAATGGACAGACCAAAGCGAAAGTGTGAAATCAATAAATCAACCCTCCAAAATTTAGATATCACAACACTGCTAATCTAGTTGCTTTCTTATTCTCAGTGCAGAAAACAAATAACTCCAAAATCATGCAATTGCAGCTTCCACTTCATAATTATCTCCGGCTATGAAATTTGCTTTGAGCGCACATTACAAAGATTGGCCCAACGACATAGACAGATAAGAAAACAAACTCTGTCATTTTGTTTTCAAGAATAAATACGTGAACTACTTGTTCTTTCTAATTTAGATATAAAAAGATCACATCAATTCTCATCTGATATCACAACTCTATTAAAGCTGAAAAATTATCAAATATCACAAAAACAAATAAATGCAGCTCCGTTTATCTGGTAAACAAAGTAGCATTAGAAAAATTGGCAAAATCAGAGAAACATAGATAAGAAAGAACTTCAACATCTGCCGATCACTATTATATTTCCGGAGAAAAAACAAGAACTGTCAATTCTTTCTAACAAAAAATAAATTTATTCACATCAACTCTCAATTAATATCACAGCTCCACCAAAGCAGAAAAATGATCATCATCTCCACAGCATACTCAGATCAAAGATCGCAACTACGAGTAAGAGAAATGCAGCTCCGACTAACATAACAACTACATATAAGCTGAACTAGCTACAAGAACTACGAATAACGTTACGTCTTTGATGATACAAATCGGCACAACCAAAGAAACACTAATAAGAACTCCAACACCAGCCGATCACTATCATAATTCCAAGGACAAAAACCGATAACTATCGATTCTTTCTAACAAGGATGAATTTTTTCAAATCACATCAAACTCGCAACTAACATCAATTCACAGCTAACGATCCTAACCATCTCCACCACAAACTCAACTCAAAGATCAAACCTACAAGAAAATGCAACTCCAAAACTACATATAATCCGATCAAACTACAAAATCTTACAACTACGTTCAACATAATTTTAGGTACAAAAGTGAAAATTACCAGCCGTCGCAGTCGCATCCAGACGAGAGGAATCAAGATTTGACATATTGAAGTTGCTTTGATTCCGCAAAGCTACAAGACGAAGATCGCCGGAATTGGAAAGTGAACGATTGAGCGAGAGAGCCGAGCGGCTGCGATCAGTGTTACTTGAAATCGAGACTGTGATTTTGAGTTTTTTTTTTTTTTTAATGTAAAAAATTCTGACAGAAATATGTGTTATATATGAGAGCGTTTGATTGGGGAAGGAAGCAAATTGTGGGGCCGATAAAGGGCCTGAGGCGACGTCGTTTAGTGGTTTAGGTTCCTGTTTTAGTGGAATTTTGAACTTTTCGAAGAGCACAACAAAAACGACGCGTTTCATTGCATCCTCCAATATATTCTAGTTTGAAACCAAACAAAGAAAATGTGGGGTCTACATTAGGCTATTTTTTTAATTTATAATTTTTTTTTAAATTTATAATTAAATTTATTTTTTTTAAATTTAACAATAATTAAAATTGAAACAGGTGACCAACTAATTATTTTCTTTTTTTTGGTACAATTTGGAGGAGAAGACTACAAACCTTATGAAAAATGTATAAATACTCTCAAATAAATGAGAGTCAAATACTGAACTTAGAACCAAACTCGTTACTATGGTATTCAACTGGATTACTACCAAACAATGAAACTATCATGCATTTAATTCTGGTTTATAGTAAACGTAACAATAATTGAATGTTTTCAAAAAAACAATAATTGAATTAATGAGGCGATGAGGTGGTAATTAAGATCTGCTAACTAAACATTACTGATATGTATTCTTCAAATGAGTCTTTTTTTATATATAAATTTACATATAATTCATTTATATTTGATCTTTATCATTAACAGCATTAATAGAATGATAATATGGTATAATATTGGAAAAATGTTGGCTAATTTGATACGATATAGTTCAAAGTATCATCACAGACTCGGGAAGAACAAGCCACTATGGTAAAATCTTTCATTATTTCATTCTCATTTTATGTTAATCAACAGGAAAAAAAAAATTACAAAATCAACTGAAAAGAGGAAAAAAGTTTGAATAAATAGTTGTTGTAATCAAGGCTGCAACTTTGCTTTTAAAGCTTCAATGACAGCTGAAAAATCCTGATCACTAAGTCCATGAGATTTGGCAACCTTGTACAATTCATTTGCTGCAGCAGCAATAGGAGTGGATTGAGATACAGATTCTGCCAAACCCAGAGCAAGCCTCATATCCTGCCACAAAACCCGTCTCTTTAGAGTCATATACCCTCGATCAAGAGGTTACAAGTTCAAATACCCCACCCCAGATAACGTTAAACTCAAACACGAACCTTCGATTGGACCGGTTTAGTGGCATTATTTAACAAGAACTAGATTACCAACCTTCTGCTGATGTTTCAAGGGAAAGGCAGTTGGATACTGGGATTTGATCATTGCTGGTCCTTTCATTTTGTACATTGGTGCACTAATGGCACCCTGAGAAACTACCTGTAATTTCACAATGTATGGAGATTATTCCCAGCCCATCGTTCGACAAATGGAGTCTTATTTTTTGACCATGATAAGGCCACAATCAAGCATTTGACAAGAAAGGCAGTAAAAAGGAACCAGAATCGTTGTAGTGAAGTTGTGAGAATTTGAAAATCTTTGGATATGGAATGGAATAAAATTTATGAGCTTGCTAATGTACCTCCACGACAACGTTTGGGTCGAGTCCAACTTTTTCGCTAAGAAGCAGTCCTTCGGAAAAAGCTGCCATCATGCTACAAGTATTTGAAAAAAAACAAAAGGAGACAATTGTCAAGAAATAAGATAGTGAGAAGTTGGTACAAAAAAATTGATGATAAACTTTGGGCCAAACCTTCCCATGATCATGTTCACTACTAGTTTCATGGCAGCTCCATTTCCAACATTGCCAAGATAAAATCTCGACTGACAATATATATACATGGAAATGGTTAAGTTTCTTTTTTTTTTTATAAAGAACCCGGCTTTCATTGAGAAAAAAATAAAGAATACACGGACATACAAAAAGCTCATAAAAGAACTTAATTACAGGAAAGGGTTCAGTCAAGCTTCTTGTCAAGCAACAAGACCCAATGAGTGATTACAAAGATCACCAAAGTTGAGAAAAAAACGTTAAATCTAATAAGGGACCAAACATCACTAAGGAACCTTTCTCTCCTCGAAATACCTCATTATTTCTCTTCCCCATAACCCCCACAAAATAGTACATACTCCCGCTATTGATAAGAAATGACTCTTCTCACGACTAGGCAGATGAAGGAAGAACTCCTCAATCATCTCTCTAACGACCCTCTGTCTGGCAAACGGAAAGTCATGCACATCGAAAAATAAACTCCAAACAATCCGAGCAAAATCATAGCTCTAAAGAAAATGGTCGAGATCTTTCTTTGCCTTACGTCGAAGAATACAGCAGAGAAGGAACCAAAAAATTGAGATGACAACCTCAAAAGCCTATCAAGGGTATTAACTCGACCATGGATGACCAGCCAAACAAAGAACTAAACCTTGCAAAGAAACATCGCCTTCCACAAACTTGAAAACAGACTCTAACCAGCAAAGGGTCAACCAAGAAATGAAAGAACGAACTACAAGAAAAGCCTCTAGAAATGTTCAGACTCAAAAGCGAACATCCCTTCTATCCGGTCGAAGGACAACCTCCCCAATCAAAGAAAAAAGAGCCAAAACATTCTGAGTTTCCCTATTGGAAATTGAGCAAGGAAAGTTCCCCGAAATGAAAATGGTTAAGTTAATATCATCATGCATGAAACATTCATAAATGGTATAGAGAGTAGTTATAATAATACCTTCCCCATGATGTCAAGAAACGGAGCAACAGTTTCATACAGAGATTTGTCACCTGAATATCGTACTACATCAAAATCGTAACCCTTCTATAATAGGATAATAAAACACTAGCCCTGAGAGATAATGAAAGATCTTATGACACAAAACTAAAATAAAAAACATCACAAGAATTTAAGGGACGACCCCATTATTTAAACAACTCTATCAACTTTTTTATTAAGTGACACTTGAATACAGAAAAGAATATGAGCAAATTTCTAACCTGCAGTAAGAAATATCAGCTGTCCATCTTCTGCTGGTTTTTTTGAACCCGAAACAGGAGCCTAGAGGGAAATTCCAAGAGCTGGGTTAAATTTCACTTGTTTACTCTAATCATGTCTGCAAATACCCTACAAAATTCATTCTAACTGGTCTTTATATATATTATAATTGTCACTATATGGTCGTATATTGATCTCCCAACCTCCAAAAACAAAGCTCCGGTATCTTTTATCCGTGCACCGATCAACTTGGAAGTAGTATCATCAACTGTTGAAACATCCACATACCTGCCATAGGCGACAGATGAATCAATCTGTACTTTATAAATGAACTTAAAATTAACATGCATACGACGAAGGGAAATTATTGTCCAGAACAGTAAGTGACATTTGAAGGAGAAAACTGGGCATTGAAGTTGACTAAAGTGCTTAAAAAAAGTTTATCAATCTCCATTTCTATTGCTTGTTTTGTGCACAAAGTTTGGGACAACCTTTTGAAAATAATTGGCATGTGTTCATCTCATAATAAATTCTGTTACTCATGATGGAGGAAGGATCCCACGCCGTATGGGGAGAAAGACTCTTTAACGTGCAGCCTTTTCAGCTATTCAATGGAACAACTTGCTTGAGAAAAAATAAGTGAATTTTTACAGAAGCTGAGAATCATTGAGAGAAGTGAAGTCTATGACTATGTTTTATGTCATTCTGAGTATTGTTTGTAAGGATTTTTGTAACTAACCTTTTTTTTTTTTAGTACAAGTTGGGAGAAGGGGGATTACAAATACCGATTCCAAGGATTGAACCCGTGACTGTGGAGTAGAAATGGATTAACACCAAACTAGATAAACCAATCGCGCCACCGACCCATTCGGTATTTTTGTAACTAACCTTTGATCCTTATTCTCAACAAGTTGATCTTTTTTTAATTTCAATCACTAGTTTGAGCAAGGACCCTTTACCTTTGGGCTTTTTTTTCTGGTTTTTTGTATGACCCATTGGTATTCTTTCTCTTATTCATAATTTGGTTTTACATCTAGAAAAAGAGTATTGAGGATCAATTAAGAATATATTCTTATATATGAACACAACACAGAATGGTTGCAAGAATAACATTCAACTTAGCTAAAGGTCTGTAAACAAGAAAGAGTGATACCCTTTTCCGGGAGCCATTCCACTTGCGGCTCCATATTCCCCGCAAGCAACATCCAGCTGAAAAAAATGCACAAATTAAAGCGGCTTAAATTGAGATTTGTATGATTAGAAACTAAAAATCCAATATCCTTACTGCACTGTTAGGATCAGCAAGCATTGCAAATGTGACATCGCAAGATGCTGCCACTTCCTGAGGAGAAGACTGGTATCTGTATAATTCGATTTACTTGAATGTTAATAGGAAATTTCCAAATCATTTATTTGTAGGAAACAAAACTACATTTTCATTCAAATAATAAAAAAAACAAGCCAAAAGCCTAGAAAAACCAATGGAGTTCAAAAGTCCAGCACAAAAGGCACAAACCAAAGCAAGCCCATAAACATAGACTTGTGTAAGGCACTCCAAAAACAAGATACAAAAATACAGTTTTAAATATTCTCTCCCTTCTCTTTTTCTTGGTCTGATTCCTGAAAAGACTCTTATTCATCTAGATAACCCTTCTGCAAGTTCAGCTATAAAAAGTTTTGCTTTTTTTGTGTATGTGCCACACAAAAAGCACAATTAGTCCCTACTTCCTCCATGAAACTTCCTTGAAAAATTAGAAGATAGAAAATTTTACAAAAAAGACCCATTTGAAAGGGCGCGGCGCGGTGCCAAATGAGGCTTGGTCTCTCACCCGGCCATCTCTTACACATCACACACCAGCAAGTAGGAAGGCATAAGTTCAGATTTTCTAACTATATTTTATACCATGTATACCTTTATTGAAAAATCTAGACCTTTATTATAAAAAAATAATAATTAAAAAAAAAAAAAAAAAAAAAACTGATTCTGAAGAATACTTCAAATGGTTTCCATTCACATCTTAGTAAGAAAAAGATCAATAAAATGAGAATATAGGACATCAGGAACTTACTTTGCACCCAAATTGATGAGAGGTTCACATTTGCTCTTAGTCCTATTCCAAACAGTCACATCACAGCTGCCATAAACCAATAAAGGAATCACATATAATATAACAATTAGCTTCTTCAAGTAACCGATTTGACAAAAAGTATGAACAGGCAGTAGGTTAATACGCAGTAACAACAGAAACAGGTAACTGTAAACAGATGAAAAATGCCCTGCCAGTTTCTTCAAACTAATGAAGCCTAAGTTGATTAAAACTCAGTAGTAACATTTTGGATTTTTATCTGAAAATACATGGTCATTATTGTAAGCCAAATTTCATTTAAGGAAATCAGCAGTATATCTTCATCATACAAATTCAAATTTCTATAAATAACCAGTACTTGAAACACAAAACAAGCAAGACCTTAGTACCCAGATTTTAAAAGATTTTGCGCCATTGGTGCACCCATGATTCCAAGACCGAGGAAGCCAACACGCAGCTCTTCTGTTGATACAAAAACAAGCTTATGTTAAGATAGTAGCAAATGGTGCACTCAGAAAGTATAACAGGCACTACTAAATGATCATGTGAAAATCATATGCACACTAACTAGTACATAAAGCTAACAGGATGATCTAGATGATAACAATGCACTCAACTGTAGCCACTTTATTAGATATGTGCTTCATTTCATGGAGATTTTAAATTAAAAAATAAAGTTGTTAAACCAAATTGAACCGGTCTCCCGTTGCCTTGTCTAGGGACAGGCGTGGTTATCCGGGTATAGTGAAGCAAAGCTTCAATTTCCCTGTTTCCAAAAAAAAAGACCAAATTGAATCAAGAATTTTTATGCAACAGTGGATAAATCAAAGATTATTTCTATATTAAGGGAAAGAAATGTTCACTTTTTCCGGAAACTTATTTTGACTTGGAGGTTACATTTGACTTGAGAACCAAGAAGTAACACAAGGATTGTCCAATGAGCAAAAGAAACAATTTATAGCTAATTAATGAGTTCGAAAATGTGTATAAATATAATGACAAATTGATATTTCTTCTGCATTACCTATAGTTTTAAAGGTAGACATCAAGATTAAACAAGAAAAAATCCTCCCAAATGTCAGCCACAACATCAAAACCAAACACTCACAAATCCACATTGAGTGGCCTAGTGATCAAGAGGTTCTTGGAAAGCTCAGAAGTGATGGATTCAATCCACTCTGACCACCACCTAAGAATTAATTTCTTAGGTGTTTTCATTTAAAAATCAAATGTTGCAGCGTCAAGCTGTATGATATAAGTTGGCCTAGACACTCACGGATATCGAAAAAAAAAAAAAAAAAACTCAAGCACTACCAAATGTTACTTTAATCTATTAACAATTCAAAGAAATTTTGCAATATCGATATATCAAATTGAATTCCAGCCTTGGGATGGGTGCGAGCTTTAGTGAGCTCCAATTTCGCTGTTTCATTGAAAAAGTTGAATTCCAGAAGAATTTCTTCAACTTTCGCAAAAAACTCCTATCCCTAGCATCTCTCAAGAAAACTAAACCGACATTCTTTAAAAATGGAAACCGAACAGCTCAATTCACAAGAAAACCAGAGAATTCTATTAAATTTCAAATGCATAACCAAAACCAACATGCTCAAATCTACTAAAAAACAATAAAAGAGTATCAAAACAATTGATCATTAATTAATTACCTTTACCAGAAGAAGAAGAAGAAGCACTGGAAGCTTGAGCAGAGAAAGGCTTGAAAGACAGAGAGAATGAGGGTTTTGTGGGGATATGGAAAATGGGTTTTGTCCCGAAATGGAAAGGAAGGTTAGGGCAAAAGCTTGAGGACA
The DNA here is from genome assembly GCA_037833695.1 of Sechiopsis laciniata. Classification (NCBI taxonomy): domain Eukaryota; kingdom Viridiplantae; phylum Streptophyta; class Magnoliopsida; order Cucurbitales; family Cucurbitaceae; genus Sechiopsis; species Sechiopsis laciniata. Next base: position 42,487 of record JBBMKA010025695.1, on the reverse strand, counting down.
TTGCCATGGCGGTTGAAGATAGATGCTGACAGTAAGTGGCTCTGATGAAGAATGTCATGGCCACTCTACTGCTAATTCGATGGCGGAGAACAAGCACGCTCTGGAGGATGAATTTTGGAGCGTTTTTTTTAAGGATAAAGTGATAATTTTTTTTTAAACAAGTAAAAAAAAAAAGGGGAGAATGGTAGGATATAAATTAAGAAGTTATATCGAGTAATTAAAAATTGAGAGTTATGCCAAAAATTTATTTAGATGTAATTTTTGGGTAGAGGAATTGAAGTTAAAATCTTGTTTTGATGTAAATTTAAAATGAGTAGTTATATTTTAAAAATAATAATTAAAAATGAAAGATTTTAATTTATTTGAAAAAAAATGATTAAAAATGAGTTATTAGAAATGATTGATTAGTTATAAATAAATGAATAAAAATGAATAGTTGAAATGATAATTATTTTTAAAAGTAAAAACGAAGAAAAATTAATAAAAATCTGCTTGGATATAGATTTTCGAAAAAAAATTAATAAATCTTAAAACTATCGTACCTAAATATGTCAAACAAACGGCGGTAGAGAATTAATAATGTCCATTAGCTTCAGTGAGTTTCAGTAAATTGAATCAGAATGTCTCTTATTCTTTCTTTTGTAAAACAATTAGAAGGTAAAATTACAAATTTTATTGGGAGAAAATAATAGTAGCTAAGCCTCATTCATTCATTATTTTGACTTTATTTGACTTCGGGTTTCTATTTTTAAAAAGCTTTTATCCTGGATAACCAATAAAGTATTTTGATTTTACCATCTAGGCTAGGGTAATAGTTCAATAACATAAATATGTATTTATAAACTTAGAAATTTTTAAATTTTCTATCTTAAATTGTTGTAGAATTGTTAAATTTGTCTATCTTCATGTATAAATAATCACGAGATTATTCTCAAAAAAAAACACACACACAAGATTGGTAGTTCGAATTCTCCAATTTTTTTTATTGTACTAAAAAAAATTGTTGTTGAATGCTTAAAAAAAACTACATATTTTTTCATACATTTGTTTATGTTATTTTTCTTTATTTGATCGTCGGTTAATCTCATCGATACATTAAAAAGTAAAAAGAATAGTATTTCATTAACATCATGTATCACATAGTAACTAGTTAAGTATGGATTCGAGTTTTAAATGTTATTGAATCCAAAAAAAAAAAAAAAAAAAAAAAAAAAAAAAAAAAAAAAAATCAATACATTGAAAATATTGGCACCAACGTTTTATAAAAAAAAATTGATTTTGTTAAGACTAAAAGTAAGATTTTATAATTGTGGTATATTAGATGGAAAATACTTTTTAAGATTAAAAAAATTGATTTTATTTTTATTTAACTACAAAAAATAATTACCATTTGGTATAGTTAGGAGCATTGGCATCAAAACGTGGTTAATTCGATTGAGTCTTGAAATCATTTGAGCATCCAAGCATGAAGTGAAATCAAAACGCCTATGTCATGAGGCATTGCAATGCTTTTTTTTTTTTTCTTATAACCCAAAGCTTCGTTCCGCTACATACTCAGTCTATCTTAAGACTTGGATTTAAGGAACAACGACATTTTTTTCAATTAAGCTCATTCGTAGATTTCGAATGTGAGACTTTAAAAAGAACATATCTTAGAGACTTCAAGTCTAGACCAACTAAGTTGCACCTTAAACACAAGCATTGAGACGTTGTTAGGAAACATAATGCATGAGAACGTGATCTCGTTGAAACATTGGCCAAAGCATCTCGACGTTATCTCAACCAAGCGTCGACATTGGAGGTCGACACAGTGGATCACTTGGCAATCGCTGGTAGAATCGTAAATTCATCTTAGGAGTTTTTGATCAAGTATCAACTCAACTGTGTTTCCTAGGAAATGTCTTCAACGTGACCATGATTTTCTTTTTCATTTTTTTTATAAAATAATTCACTTTTCACATTGAGATAAAAGTTCAAGCTATAAGCAATTATTGCAAATGAAGCACTCCAAAGTTTGTGAAATAATGGATTCAAACCAGTCAAAAAAGCTGGTCACGCAGAATCTCTCAAGATGCTTCTAGTTATCATTCAAGGCAGAAAAAGAAATTTACATGCTTCAAAAGAAGAAATGATTGCTCCAAAGCCTAAAGGTAAATTATATGTCACATGAATTCAAATATGAAAAAATATGGTGGGCAACACACATTCAATTCATACAAAATGAACAAGAAACCAAATGGTATCAAAGCAAGAGTTTCGAGTTTAGATCTCTACAATATTATTAGTCCATGCCTTATGAACCAACAAAATTTTGTGTGCGGGAGATCCGAGTGAGTTTGCTTTCATGAAGCATCCTTTCCCGACGATTATATCACTCTCCCCCTGGCGCCAACAAAGGACTAGTTTTCTTCCTCCTCTCTCTTCCCTCTGGCCTTATCCGACAAAAGAGTTTTTGGTACATGAGTTATAACTTTCGATTGTGTAGCTGAAATATGAGATAACTTTTGACTGAGTCCCTTTGGACACACAAGTCATTTCCTCTAATGATCATAAGTTGGATGTTCAACTTCATGAGAGTTATATGACTTATTTATTTACTATTTTATATAAAATGGCTCTAGGATTGGCTCTCTCCTCTATAACACTTATCTTTCGTTTTCTATAAAAACAAAAAATCAGAAAATCAAAATTTGTGCATCATAACACTAATCATATACACATTAAACTCATTCTAAGACCGACAAGAAACCAACATGGTGTTAAAGAACGAGCTTCCAAGTTTAGATCTCTCTTACGGTTATTAGTCCATGCCTTACGAACCAATGATCGTATCAAAATCTATGCATTAGAACCCTAACCATTTGAAATCTTAGATATACTGGTAATCTAAAATCACCCTCTTTCCTAATCATAGTTCTCAATGGAAGGAGAAGAAAGAAGCCAAGCAACTTTCTTCGAATCCAGCAAAGAAGGATTTCTTCGACGGAACGATACCCTTGCAATGTCAATACACTGTTACATAGTTGAAACAAGAGCCTTAATGACATTAAAACAAATGTTAATATTGTGTCCACGAGCTACCAAGTTCAGTACAAGGACGATGATTGATTAACCATCAAGACCTTAGTAACTTAGAGGTGATTAGTTCAATCCATAGTGACCACTTATTTAGAAATTAATTTCCTTGACACCCAAATATTATAAGGTCAGACGGTATATCGTGTGACGGTAGTCGAGGTGGGCGTAAGCTCGTCTGAACAATCACGGATTTAAAAAATATATGTTTGACTGTTAATGTCACCTGATAAAACTACAGGCATTGCAGGCTGATGAGGATAATTCTCAAGCATCCAGAGTAAGAGAGGGAATCATTCCCTCCATATCTTATGTACAAAGTGGAAACTAACAAAAGAATCCAAATCCCAAACAACAGTAAAAAGCCTTTATATTTTATAACAAGAATTCAAACAAATAGAAGTTTAGAAGAAAAAGGTTTGTAAATGAGATGAGATGATCAGTCATAGGACAAGAGACAGAACAAGATTACAAGAAGAAGGTTATCAAAACTTTCAACATCGAAAATAGTTTTTTAAAAAATGGAGAAGAAAGTGAAGAGTATTTTCAACCTAAAAGTTGAAATAGAAATTCAGCATAAAACTGATCCTTCTTCTATATTTCATAAGATTATGAGACTAAAAAGGAAAGTACCATACAAAGACAAACCTCTCTAATAACAAGCCTAAGTTAGCAGCAGCCAACAACCAAAGCCATTAGCCCCATTAATCTTCTTCCTCTTCATCATCGTCTGAAAGTAATTCTTCGTCGTCGTCTTGATCCATCTGTTCTTCAGTATCTACTTCATCATTTACAATAAAACCTCCTAAAGTTTCTTCGTCTTCATCAGAGGCGTTATTGGATTTAGCAGCTTTCTTTTGATCCTGGTGAGTTTTATGGAGGTCGTTTGATCTTGTGGAGTATTTGGGTCTTTGAAACTTTTTTGTTTTGGCAATCATTTCCATATCATCTTCATTCTCATCTGTCCAATCTTCATCCTCACTATTTGCTCCATTTTTCCTCTTTCCTCTTACTCCTCTCTTCTTTTTCCTCCCATAATCTTCATCATCACTGTCTTTTCTCCCTTCATCCAAAAACCAGTCCCACTTTTTCGCATCACGAATCACACGATTGCCGTAGCATTCAAACTCGTGTCCCATAACAAGAAAACCAAATTCTGACAAGGAAACAGTAAGAACAATCAGTATCATCGATTCAAAATTTGGAACTACTAAAATAAATTTGTCGTTTGTTCACTTCAGTATCTACTACTTTTGTTTCAGAATTTGTAAACAATCTAAGAAAGTGATGATTTCGATTTTTTCCTTTGAATTTTCTCGGGAAAACTAGAAAAAATTTCAGGAGAAAATCTTTGACAGCATTCTAACTAATGCCTCATAATAATAAGGGTAAAATATAAGTTTAGTATCCATGGTTTGAAAAAATTAGATTTCAATCCTCGTTTCAAAAACTAGAGTCTAATTCCTATGATTCGAAGAAAGTTAGAATTCAGTCGTTATAGTTCGAAGAAAGTTAGAATTTAATCTTATGGTTTTAAAAACTAGAATTTAGTCTCTATAATTTTTAAAATATAGTCTTTATTGTACATAATAGATGATGTATTAAATAGAAAAATACTTCCCTCCTTATGATTAAGGAGGGGAGCCATCCTTGGTGTATATGTGGCAACATATAAGGATGGCTCCACTCCCTAGTCATAAAAAGGAAAGTATTTCTCTATTAAATATATAGAGGCTCACTATTCATACATAAATGATATGATCTTTTTGTTATATCAGTCACTTAACTTATAATAATTTGTTAATGATTAAAAATGATACGATCTCATGAAAATGACAATTTTTTAGGTTTTATCAAATTATTTAGACTAAATTCTAGTTTCCAAAATCACATGGACTAATTTCCATATTTCTTCGAACCATAAGGACTAAAAACTAGACTCTAACTTCAGCCCTAATAATAAAACCAAATTCTGACAAGGCAGTAAGAAACAGTATCATCGATTCGCAATTTGAAATATCTAAATGCAATTTTGTCGTTTGTTTTCTTTTGAGTATCGGCTAATCACAAAATTCTACGTATTAATTTGCGAACGAATGTTAATTTCGACAACTTAGCTGTAAACAAAAATTCAGAAAAACTAGAAAGATTTTCAGGAGCAAACCTTTGACAGGATCAATGCCAGAAACATCAATATCCTCCGAATCAAAAGAACGCGTCAATCTCTCATCAAATTCATTCTCAAAATCCCCACCAATCCGCTCCCCTTCTTCGAATTCATCAATTTCGTTTAATTCGAACCAAATCGGTTCCTGCCCGCCCACGCAGAACGATTCACCAGGCGCCATCTCGCCCTTTTCCGATCTTCTAAATGTTCTGATTTTGCCATTTTTGCCGCTCCGAACCCAGATGGGGTTGCAGCCGATGACCTCGAAGGAAACCCTAGGCTCGGTTGGAGCTCCATTACTGTTCTCGGAGGCTTTGGCTTCGATTAAGAGGTGACGACGAGATATTGTTCGATCTTTTGAAGCAAAACCTGAGCCTCTTCCGTATATCGTCACTGGTTCTCTTAGAATTAACTTTGAACCGTCGTCTCCGGCTATCTCCATTGATTACTGCCGCTGAGAAAATTTCGGAAGCAGAAATTTCGGGCACGGACTGTTTTTATTATTGTTTTTTTCCTTGATTTATAACGACTTTTTTTTTTTTAATTATTTTTTTATGTACAAGACTATACTTTTTTCTAAGTCTATAATATTTGTACTCAAAATATCAATAATACTTAGACGAAGCATATTCGAATTCATTTTGACACAATAAATTTTATTTTTAATATATAATTATAGGAGTTTGGCAAAGTTCGTTGTGATTCTTTTTCTTCAATTCCAAAAAAATTAATAATTTATGATTGCTAAATCTTAAAAGTAAGGATAATTTTATGGTTATTAAATTAAAAGTAAAATCAAATAAAATGCATAAGGTTAATTTTATGGTTATTAAATTAAAAGTAGAATGCAAAAGGATAGTAAGACTACATGTAGAAAAATAAAAAAATATTAAAAATTAAAAAAAAAAAATTAAAAGTATGATGGTTTTGGGGATTAACTGAATTTGAGTTTACGCATTGGTCTCTGATTCAATTCCCGGTTGGTACATTCAAAAACAAAAAAGAAAAAACTACATGTAAAAAAATAAAAAAAGTAAGGCTTCCTTTTTTTTGTATTCGAGTTAATTTGTGCATATTTTAACTATTTAAAAAAGCATTAGAAATTAATTTATAAATTGATGATAATCTTATATTCAACCTATAACACTAATGAACAAACTTGTTTTTAAAAGAGAAACAAAACAAGTAGACATATACGTGAACTCGAACAAACTTGTTTTTAAAAGAAAAACAAAACAAGTAGACATATACGTGTAGAGTTCAATGGCTAGCAGTTAGCCAATTAACTAATCATAGTAAAACACGTTACTTGACTCCTCAATATTAGGTTTAGTTTAAATGATGCAAACAAAACACAACTGTCATATGAAAAAATAAAAAGAAGTATAGTTTGTCTTTATTTTACCAACCTCAATGTCTAGTTGAAATTTCACGAAAGGGTTGGTGGCCTAATGATTTTATTGTTTGATGATAGTTCAATTCAATATCATAGTCACGGGTTTAATCATAAAAATCCATATTTGATTCTCATTTAATTGAGAGTTGTTGTCCCCTCAATGTAGGGTTTGTGGTCTTGCTCCTTTAATATAAAAGGTCTTCTAATATAAAAATACAAATAAATTTATTTTTTGGCTAAAATATCAGTCCATCGTCACGGGTTTGATATTGAAAATCGATATTTGATTTTCATTTAGTTGAGAGTAGTTGTGCCCTTTTATGTAGAGTCTGTGGTCTCCTACCCCAATATAAAAAGGTCTTCCAATATAAAAATAGAAATAAATTTTTTGTTTGGCTAAAACATCGGTCACTCTATTGCAATACCTACGGTACTGAGAAATGTACAATCTTTAAAGAGGAGATCAACTCTTTAATAGAAATGTACATGGATTGGATTGAGTTTAGGGAAATTTTTGGACCAACCCAAAAATTATGGTTAATCACTTTTTCAACCCAACCAACATAACCCAAATTAATGAGACAATCCAACACAATTCTTATATTTTTGGGTTGCATCATTGGGTTCATCAATATATTGCATGTATAAGTATTCTTTCATCAAATTAGTCACACACTATACATATATGAAATATAATCTCCCAACCATTAATATCAATATAATAAAATGGATATCAATATTAAATATGTACATATTCAATCAAAAATCATATATTCATGATTTATATAGAAGATCTGCATATAGATAATTAAAACAACAAATATATATATATAACATAATTCAATTTTGATAAAGCAAATAAATAATTAGACATAATTTAACTAACTTTAAAATATTTTAAAGAATAGAGGAAAATAAAAAATCTACTAATAATAATTAAATAAAAACAAATATACACCTTATATAATTATGTTATAGTTAAGAATATATATATATATATAAAATCATTAATTCGAATTAATTCGATTTAATTTTAGGTCAAATCTCAATTCAACTCATGATATTTTATTAATTTGAAACTAACCAAACTCAACCTATCAAATTAAAAAAAAAAAAAACTTCCTTTCTTAATTTCTTGTTTTAATCTAAATCCAAATTATTTAAAGAAAAAAAGATTCATAATTCATTCCGCTAAAAAAGAAACCTGCTTCCATTATTTTACTGTTCTTTCTTCTTCACCATTTTAGCGAACGCCATAAAAAACCTGTAATTTCTCTCTGTACACGAAAGTAACGGCGATTGAACCGGACCACCAATCTATCTTCCCTCACCAATTTCCCCGTTTTCATTTTCACCTCTTTATTCTTCTTCTTCTTCTTCTTCTTCTTCTTCCTTTTCCTCTGCACATTTCTCTCTGATTTTAGGGTTCTAATTTCCAATCCCTTCCACAGAACAATCTTCTTCAATCTTCCTCCATCGTCTATGACTTCCTCTACTTCTGTGAAGAAGAACTTCTTGCCTCCAGGCCTCGTTTCCAATCTCGAAGATGTTCTTCGCAGCCGGAAGCCCGCTGCTGGACCAGGTGAAGAATCCAAGGACGTTAATGCATCCGCTGAGCCTTGTTCTTCTTCTTCCGATGCTAATCTCGAGGTTTCCGGAGCTCTGAAGCCGATTGTTCTTGTTACCAACAGCGAAGGAATCGAATCCCCCGGCCTCACTTTCCTCGTCGACGGCCTTGTTCGTCAAGGTTCTTACAGCGTCCATGTCTGCGCTCCGCAATCGTGAGTTGATCGCCTTTTTCAATTCTCTCTTGGCTTGTTATGGAGATTACTGTCGCTTTCGTCTCTTTATGCGCCATTTCGTTGCTTATTATTTTCGTAACTGTGATTTAAATAGCTCCGGAATCTGCGCTGCAGGGACAAATCAGTTTCGAGTCATTCTGTGACTCTTCGAGAAACTGTTGCTGTGACTTCTGCTGAAATTAATGGTGCTACTGCTTTTGAAGTATCGGGTATGGCTACTGTTGTCGTTGTTCTCTTATATCGTTTTTTTCAACTGGCTTGACTTATGATCTATTTTTATGATATTTGGGGATGGAGATTATATGTTTTTCTCTTGTTTTTCATCAACCAGAATCATGGTGTTCATTGCGTAATTGGGTTACCTTAAACTTGTTTTCTATCTGGCTATTGGTTGTACACAAACATGTATTCTTGCCTGTAGGCTGCAAAACTCTCAATGCCTAATTGCACTACGTAACTCTTCCTCAGGAACGCCGGTAGATTGTGTGTCATTAGCATTATCTGGAGCTCTTTTTTCCTGGTCGAAGCCTCTTCTGGTTAGCATTTCGATTACAGCAGTGGGTTTTGCTAGATCTAATTCAATTCTCAGTAACATGTCACGACTCACAAGGATGTATTTGATTTAATTTTCAGGTCATTAGTGGAATTAATCGGGGATCGAGCTGTGGTCATCACATGTAAGTTCTGTTTGGTACATGAAGATATCAGTGTAGACTGCAATGAGCTGTGGCCTTTTTTTTTTTTTTTTATGATTTGATCCTTGATCTAGTGCTAACTTTGGTTGTTTAAATCTGCCAGGTTTTACTCAGGTGTCGTTGCTGGAGCAAGGGAGGCATTGATTTGTGGTGTACCATCTGTATCAATATCTCTGAATTGGTTGGTTGCTGTTCTATTTTCCATGTTGAGCTTCACTTCTGCTTAGTTATTAACCTTGAAATACTTCTTTATTCCACTTCAGGAAAAAGGATCAGAGTCAAGAAAGTGATTTCAAGGATGCTGTTTCCGTCTGTTTGCCTTTGATAAATGCAGCCATCAGTGATATAGAAAAGGGAAAATTCCCTAATAGTTGCTCTCTGAACATTGAAATACCTACTTCACCTATGACGAACAAGGTTTTGCACTTTCTTTTTTACTTTTTAAATTGACAATTTTTCTAATCAACTTGATGCATAAATATATTGAACACACGATGCGAGTAGCTGTAATTAAGAAGTTAGGGTGTTCTTCCATCTGAATTTTGCTTGTGCCTGAACTTTAACGATTTTCCTTTGTTATCTCTGAATGATATTTAGAATACATCATTGACCGTTTTAATCAAATCAACTGTAAGTTGAAGGGAAACCAATTCCTTTTCCTTTGTATTAAATAGGGAGAATTAATTGGGAATCTGATAGAACTGGAATTGTCATGTGCTATATGTGGTAAATCACGAGTCTGCAATATTCCAGACATTTTTACTTCCAATCTCTATTAGGTCCTTTCTTGTTTTCTATGTTAGTAGATAAAGTACCATACTTCCGTTCAAGTTCCTGAATGACTATAGTTGATGTTAAATTTTAAGTTACCTGCAATTTTTCCACTTTGTTTTTAACACCTGCAATGCTGTTCATTTTTTACTAGTTATATTTTTTTTAGCAAGGTCCTCGCCTAGTTTAACAGCTTGAAAAGGTAAGGGCTAATTGACCCCTGCTTAAGTTATGTTAAAATTACGGCTTAGTCACACAACCCTTAATTTGTTGTTCCTAATTATAGTTGTTTTTATGCTAAAATACTTATGCAGCTTTTGGTTAAAATAAGTTATCTATCTATTTAGTAAAAAAGCAGAGAGTTTGTTTTGCTATCATTTTATTCTGTCTCAGGATGTAATTTCTCGCTATTCTTGGTCAGTATAGTTGACATTTTTTGACAGGGATTTAAATCAACGAAGCAAAGTTTGTGGAGGTCTACTCTAAACTGGCAGGCTGTTTCGGCCAGCAGGCATCCTGCAGGACATTTTATGTCCAATCAGCAAAGCCTTGGTCTTCAGCTTGCACAACTTGGTCGAGATGCCTCTGCTGCTGTAAGTAGCCACAAAAAATTATGATGCTTCTTCACATTTGTGTATTCTTTGTAAGCAGAGTTATTGGTTGTTTGTGCACTTTAATGCTTATCATCGTTTAAACTTTAGAGTAATAAATTTTATTTTCATTAGGGAGCAGCTCGACGCATGACCACCCAACGACAGAATATGGTGGAAATTGAATCAACTGGAGCAGTGGGAAAATCTGATTCAGAGCGAGTGAAGAAGTTCTTCCGAATGGAGGTATTGGCTATAAAATGAATCTTGGATACAGCTTGAATAATGCTTTTCTAACTTCTAGAATTGTGCCCACCTGTTCAAATCAAGTCAATGGAGTTGAATAAACCGTGGTCGAGCTTATCGAGCTTATCTCTCTACGCTACATGCTTATGTGCTGTCTGCATTTGTAATCTTTTCCACCAATCTTCTGGATTTCCAGATGAAAACAGAATTTTACCCCTAAACTACTTATAGCATTTAATCTTTTATTTATTTGTCATACACTTATTCATAAGGTCACGAGGAATCACATTTTTTGTCTACATGCAGTTTCTGGATAAGGATCAGGATAACGAGGACGATGATTTGGATTGTAGAGCCCTTGAAAATGGATTTGTAAGTTGATTGTGACCTTCGACCTCAAAATTTGGTATTAAATTTAGCTTCATTTACCTGCCATATCTTTAGTGTTTGATTTCTCCTAGCTAGACACTGTTCTCATCTGAATGGTACCATTTCAATTGCACGTGGGTCCTTAGCTGATGAGAAACTCTGCTTGCTCTACGTGAATCGGTTATATATAACAACGTGACAACCGAAAGAAATGGATAACCATCTTGAATGATCTTATTTTGTTTTCTTTTCCTTTCCACTACAAGCCTTTTTTTCTTGTCTAGTGATAAAGACATTGCGGGTGTTTGGGGCAAGGGGATCAAACCGAGTGATGGAAAATAATTCTCTTACCCTCATAATCACTATTCATTTACTCGTAATCACTATTCTCCCATAATCGCTTCATAATCACTATTCATTTACTCGTAATCACTATTCTCCCATAATTGCTTTTCATTCCCTCATAAGCAATATTTATTCTCAATAATCAATATTTTGTTTTTCCATAATCATTTACGGTTACATAAACACAGTAACTGTTCTTCATAACCATTTTCTTCATTTCAAACACAAATAATTATTCATCATCATTCTTTCGTAGACCCATTTTCTCGATAATCATTATTTTACCCTTGCACGCCTCCTAACAGAATTATTTATCCTTTTCTTTATTCCTCACAATGAACCCTTCACTTTCTTTCTTTTTTCTTTCTTTTTTAAGTTTAATTTTTTCAATTTTCGTACTCTGATTAAATAAATTTCCTTGAACCGATGTACAGGTTGCAATAACCCCTTTTTCAGTCACCCCCAACATCGATTTGGACATCCAAACAGCTGCCTCTGATTGGATCTCCACCGCACTTCATCGGCCGCAGTAAATCAACAAGTCCCTTTTCGGCGGCAATGATTTGTGTACATCTAGAGTTTGGCTCATTACCCTACTTTTTTTTTCTTCTCTTTTTTTGTGGTTTTCTCATTTCTGTTGATTGTTTTACCAATTTAACTAGTTCATTTTGATTACAGCTTTTGTTCTTCATGATATTCCTCACCCCGTCCCCTCATTCTCGATATATATATATATATATATACACACACATTAGTTTTGTTAGTTCCCTATTATTAATTCATGCAGTGTAGTAAAGGAATGTGCTTGCTGCAATCTGTTTGGCATGTTTTATAAAATGCCAGTTTGTAAACTGCAATTTAAAGTATTGTGGTCAAGTTTGCAATGGATTGGTTGAGTTTGTTTCATTTTAATCTACTTCATCTTGTGTAGTTTCTGAGAATCTTCCCTTTTTCTCTTTTCTTTTGTTGCTTTTACTCCTTTCTTAACAATGGGTTTCCCCTTTTCGTTTTCAAGCAGTTTATTTATTTGATGATACGAACTAGGATGGAATTAGAATTAGTTGATGAAGGTTGAGTTTATTATGGGAGGAAGTTGGGTTCGTGGTGGGGAGAGGGCAACTCCTATGGAGGTGTAATTTGTAAGCGTTTCCCTTTTATTTTTGGTGGGGTTCTACACTTCAGTTATCGAGATGGACAACAGGTTACCTCCAAATCTTATCAAACCACCCCGATGTTAGGGGAAATGGGAGTTTATCGGTCGGTTCCGTTGCAGCTTTTGATTTTTCAATTTGGATAAGGTCTTGGTACAAACAATTGTTTTATGTTTATCTTTGGCTTTGTCATTGGGTTTTTCCTATTTGTGTAATCACGCTCTAGTTGTATTGATGAATTAGTTTGTGGTCCCTTGGGGAGTTTTAGATTGTATTGGATCTTTCGGTTAATGGATTAGCTTGTTTTCATTAAAAAGTAATAAATAAAATTATAATTTTAAAATCTAAATCTATAAATATTGCTTCTAATTTTCTTGTTTTTACTACTTTTAACATATGTTTAACAAAATCAAGTTAAATATAGTTTTTGCTTTTTAAATTTGATTGACATGTTTTTTTTTTATGAAATATCAAACCCATAGTAAAAAATGATTAGAAAGAATGTATAATTTTTAAAAATTAAATAGTTAACTTTTGAAACTTTAACTAATAATTTTGTTTAGGATAATCAAGCGGACGATATTGAATAAACTCATAAAAATAGTGATAACACAAAAGTTTACACAAGTTTGCATAATCATAGTTTAATTAGTTAAGATATCTTACATCTATTCTAAGGTTAGATGTTTGAATTGTTTGACATAGTTGATTCAAATTGTTCGTACCATTTCTAAGATATTTTGTTAAGCTTTGAAACTTTAACTATTAATTTCTTGTATTAAAATTGTTCGTGATCTAATTTCGATTAAAATTAACTTCAGCCTTTATTGAAAGTATTGGAACAAATTTCAATTACAAGAACAAATTGAAATTTGAATCAACAAATAATAAATTGGGCCGAGTTCACTTACTGTTCTGGGCCCTTACGGCCCAAAATGGATGCCCTCGTCCTCCTTTGGCGGTCCTTGACGGAGTTCATCATCTCCAATTTCAAACCAGCTCTGAATCTTTCGATAAAGTTTTCAGCTTTACTGTTCACATCCGGACTCCCACAAAACATCCCAATCTTTGTCTTTTTGGTCTCCAATTCCGCCACTGTCGACGGCGGCGGTTCCCCACCGGAGCTATTCCGGTGAGTTCTCAGAGCATTGCTGTTTTGCGGCGGAGATTGTGGCGGCGGAGGTGGGAAATCTCTTCTCATTTCACCGATTTTACTTGAAGCTCGATGGTGATGAACAACCGCCACCGCCACCGGAGGCGGCGGCGCTGGCGGCGGAGATGAATTCCCAACACCCTTTTGCCATTTCTTCATCTTGTTCTTCTTGTTCCCTTTTGATTCTTGTTTCTCTTTTTTGCTTATTTCATCTTCCAATTCCTGAAAATCCAGTCTGAGCAATGGAGGTTCAAAATTTTCACCTATTTCTGCCTCAACTACGGCACGCGGCGGAGGATTTATCACCGGCAGGGAAGAAAACAGAGGAGGTGTCACCAATGGCGGAACAGAGGACTGAAACAGAGCAGAAGACGAAGAGGAAGTTTCATCATCATAAACAGAAAATTTACCTCTTTTTAAATCAACCCCATCTTCAAAATCCTTCAAGTTACAACAATGCTGAACAGAATCCGAATTTAGAGCTTGAAAATTAGTGATATAATCCTCGCCGGAGAGCCTCCAGTATTCAACTCCGGCGACTGCCGGTGGATGATGACGAAGAATCTGATCCGCCCGATCTGCATAACCACTCCATTGATTTGGGATTGATAATGATGGGTTTGACTTGTGAATCAATTGGGAATCATTTGAAGAAGAAGTATTTGGAGCTCTGTAAATTTCTTCATGATCTCTGTTTTCGCCACTGTTTTTGCTCATAAGACCACAGGCAATGGCGAAGAGAATCATAGCCAGGCTGAGAAAGTCCAAGCTCTTCCTTGTAAATTGAGGTTTAAAGAAATTGAAACTGAAACTGTAAAATGGAGAAATTAAAACAGTGAAGATGAAACAGAGAGAAATGATGAGGAAGAAAATGGCAAATGCATCGGAATTTAGGAATTGAAATGGTGGGGCACGGCGGAGCTTGCGGCGGCCGGAGGTTGGTTCCGGCCAGAGTTGCGGCGGTGTGTCCATTTTGGTTTATAGCTTGGGTGGGGGGAGTAAGTGGTTTTTGTGTTTCCACTGTGCGGAGGGAATAGAGCCATATAAATCATATCCATATTATATTTATTTATTAGTTACTGTAAATGTAAAATACTAATTCTCTACCATAATAAAAATATTTCTATGCATTTGTAATTTGTAATTTGTAATATGTAATCTCATCTTCACTATTACCTAATAAATATATGATGTTTTACTTGCGAGTCTCTTGTATTTAATTTTATAGTCACGGGTTCGATTCTCAAAATCAATATTTGAATCTTTTATTATTTGAGAGTATTTATACCATCTATATAGAGTATGTGGTTCTGTTCTCCAATTTCAAAATTAAAAATAATAATAATTTTATACATATTTCTTTAACATTCAAATATTGTAAGATCCGATGATATGTTGATTTTTTAAATTATAACTTTTAGTTCATTGCCTTTTAGATTCTACCAAGAGGTAGAAGAAATGTGTTGGTCTTTACCAACATATTTAACTTTATATCATCCAATCAAATTATAAACTAAATGTAGGGTTTAAAATTCTAACTCTAATAATCAATTATCATCCTAGTACAAATAGTGATTAAAGAAAATTTTCGATCTTTACGAACCAAAACTCGAGTCATTTTCGCACATTTGATCAAAATTTAAAGGCCAACAGAAGAAAGCTTACTTTTAGTTCAACAATTATAAAAGTAGAAAATCAAATCATTAATTTTCGAAATAAATAATTGATGTCTTATCACTAAATTAGAATGAAAGGGTTATGACTTATGAGTGAAAAACTCATGTGGGGTTTAGGAGCATATTTTACAATGGTATTGGAAAAGGAATCCCAATGAAATGAGTTGAGAAATGAGATAGCAGAGGCCTTGTTTGGTGGGATAAGATTCCATGCTCATGTGAGAAATGGATTCTCACTGCAAATAATCCTCCATATATTTATTTTAATGAGCCTTTTTTGTATTGTATCTTGTTTGAATGTTAATTACAACTTTTATAATTATTAATCTATTGGGACCACATTTTGTCATATATACGTGTGTCTTAAGAAACAAACGTCTAATCTTACATATATTTTGACTATTTTTATGTAATAATCGTCTAGTCTTACTATATTTGATTGTTAAAAAATTCGTAAATTTTAATTTTTAAGTAGATAATCATCCTTTTTATTTCCTCTAAATAAGTTGTGAATCTTATATTTGTCACATGAATTAGAAATTTTCTAACATATCCAATTTTTTTCAATGTTAATTTTGTATCAAATGAATTTATTTACTATACTTCGTCATATTATACATGTGTCATTGTAATATTTAAGATACATGTAACTTTACTATGTATGTCAAAAGTGTTGATAATATATTAGACTTTGTTGTAATTTAATTCACCTTATTGGAGTAGTAGAAAAATTGAGACTAAATAAACAAAAAATTAGAAGTCTTTTAAAAACTCTTTAGTTAAAGTAACATTTTGGTCAATGTAAGATTTTTTTTTTAAAAAAAATTGAAAAAAATGTAAGACCCTTCCTGTTTTAGCTCATACATTTTGTACTTGTGTAATTAAAACTAGACACAGGTTAAAGGTTCATTTTTCCAAAAAAAAAAAAAAGAAGTACTAACCTTAGAACAGTTGTTTGATCCTAATTGAGATGATTTATGTATTGAATTCTAAATAGGCAGTACATTGAACTCATGCTTTTAAGGCTCATTATTTACATGGCCAATATTAGGTCCACCCAGTTTGGCTTATTACCACACCACCAGCACATATAAATTAAACAGTGAAATAACTTCCAAACAATTTCTTCAACAAAAAAAAGCAAATGAAATGAATATTATTAATCTACAATATCATTGTCTTGGGAAGGAATTTGGAGTTGATCCAAGAAAAAGATATAGAAAACCAAAAACAACACAACCTGAAATACAAAGGCAATGTTGCTCTCCAATCCCATCCCCACCATTAAAAAAGAAATAATCATGAAAACTATATAATATAAGCACAACCAAATACTCATTTTATCCTCATCACTTTGGAATTGCCTGTAAGAAACCAAAGAATAGGTCCACAAGGAAAAATCCCAACATCATCAAGTATTTTGGTATGGTGCAGTCCAAAAGCATAGACTTGGAACTTTACATTACAGATGTTCTATGATATATACACAGTGTTTCTTTCGGAACGATTAAAACTCGAAAGTAAACTGCTAAAACGTACCATGTCTCTCGAGATAGGGAAAGTTCGGACCGGGTTGTGTTGGTTTGGTTATTTGTTGTCAACATTTGGTCTTGAACTTTCTTTGAGCTTTCAAGTCCACAACAATCACAGAGATGTTGTCTTTGCTTCCCTTTTGGAGAGCAAGCATTGAGAGGTAATCTGCTGCAGCTTGTGCAGCTGGGTCGATTCCCATACCCCGATCGGGGAGAGATGATGCCCCATGTTTTTTGTGCCAAAGTAGAATCCGCCTTCGAGCCACTTCGCAGACTTCCTCATTTGTCATCACATCCCACAAGCCATCGCTGGCTAAAATAAGACATTCGTCTTCTTTCGCACGAGGAACAAACATGACTTCCGGATCGGGAATAATCCACGGCTTCAAATATCTATCACCTGTAGATGTGTAGAGAATGAGATAGGCCATAACTTCCAGATGCACAAGCAAGAGCTAAAAGATTTGACCAGAAATAACCTACCAATGGATCTCGACATTGCAAGAACACCGAACACCCGATGTCCATTCCACTGGATGACCTTGCCCCCAGATGATTCAATCCGAGCGTATTCATCTTCCCGATCTGGCTGTGGAAAAATTACATTTAAAAATTAGTTCCTTCATGAGATAGATATCATATGAGATTGGATGCATAGCGTACTTTATGATCGACTGAAAGCGCCAGGGGTTCTTTGCCACGGCATAGGACTGCTCTTGAATCACCACAGTTTGCAACTATGATGTGTGATGAACAGACCACGGCAACTACGGCGGTTGAGCCAACAGTTTCTGGGGCAACAGGCTCGAAGTTAGTATCGGAAACATCTTCATCGCTCCCACTCCTAACTTTTCCTTCTATTTCATCATCAACCCTAAGAAAGCAATTATTAAAAGTTCTCTCCCAATCCTTCTGCCAGTTCTCGACATTGCTTCCATTATTTACATTTTGTTTGAATCCTCTAATCTCTTCAGCTAATGCCAGGTGTATCCGCTCTCGACAATAATCAGCAACCTACGTGAAAGAAACACTTTCTTTAATTCAGAATACGTCATGGAATTCGAGAATCATCTACTGCTAGAAAGCAAGACACATATCAAAAAGTTTTAAACAACTTGATTATGCAGTACATTTATCTTTTTCATATGCTAAAAAGGAAGAAGAAACTTTCATCAATTCTTCAAGTGCTCAAAGGGATAGATCCTATACAAGTTTTAGCAACTCTCTATATTGACTACGATAAAGACTATGGCTAAGCCAAGGAAGTAATATAAGATAAGAAAAACAAAATTTATGTTTCACGTATTAATTCGGGCAGTCGTACAGTCAAACAAGAATGACAACACATTTGGCGAAGAGAAATGCATGAGCTCTTGAATAGAACAAATTAACTACTGTTAGTTGAGGTATTTACCTGAGAACCCCCATGACCATCATAAACACCAAAAAAATGGCTGTTGAGATGTGTTAGATTTTGTCCCATTCCATTAAGCAAACCATTTCCTACAAGCATTTCGATAGGAATCTTCGAAAAACAAGGAACCGCAGCAATTGCGTCTTCCATTTCTGGTCTTCTACCACAAATCGATACTGAACCCCAAAGGGGGACACAATCCAGTTCAAAGACGCTACGAAATCCTTTATGAACACCATCCCCCCCTTTTGACTGGAAAACTACTACAGGGGCGTTTAGCTCCGACGTTGCAGATACCTCTAATCCAGGGCTCACCGTCGCAACAATAAGTTCACTGGTAGGAATCTTCACTGAATCCACCAAGATAATAGCCTGGGCAACAATTTGACCATTACTAACATCTCCAATCTTGACAACTTCTTTCACATTAATATTAGAACCACCATCAATAGCAAACAGCCCATCATCTATCATTTCATCAGGGTCAACTATAGTTGACAAAGTTGCATCTTTATTATCTGCAGTTAAACTCGGGCCATTCTTCGGCAACAACCCCCGAAAACCGTCTCTACCTTGACAACTATCACTCGGTTGTGACACAATTACGCTATCAACTATACCGTTGAAATCATGGAAACTACCGTTACCAATAGAACCCAAGTCAGGGGACGACGCAGAGAACAGATTAACCGTGTCGGTCACCAACTTTATCCTCGTAAATTCGACATGGCTGGGACTTCCCGAGGTATCAGATTTCGTATTACCTAAACTAAGTGTCAAAGAAACAGCAGGGGACATTTCTTCCATCATTCTTAACTAATCTTTCATATATTTATCATCCAATTTCACCACAAACACATCATTTAGCAAACTATCTTTCACTATCACAACATTTTAAATCAAACTTCACACAAACTAAAAGCTGATTTAACCTCTAATCTCGACCACTTAATTCACACAAACCCACGAACTTGTCAATAACAAATCAAAGAACAGATTCTCAATAGGTAATCTCAAAACAAGCAGAACAAAAAGCAGACACCAACTTCTTAGATCTATTAAGGAACAGTGGATATAAGTTCTAACCTTATAAAAATGTAAATCCAAGCAATGACAAAAACAAGAAATTCCACCAAACCTTCATCAAATTCTTCTCCCCCTTTTGATAAGAACTGCCAACTATCAACAATCTTTTCTCAACTATCAGCTATTATACACAAAAGGGTATGAGAAATTAAGATCTTTCACCTTTAACCAATAAAGAAAAAAAGCCCTTGAAGGAGACAAGTGAGGGATCTAAAATAAAGTGAAATCACAAGAAATCCCCAAAAGGGTTTGCCTCTTTTTTCTCATAAAAAACTTCAGAGTTTCCTG
This sequence comes from Sechiopsis laciniata, assembly GCA_037833695.1. Lineage (NCBI taxonomy): Eukaryota > Viridiplantae > Streptophyta > Magnoliopsida > Cucurbitales > Cucurbitaceae > Sechiopsis > Sechiopsis laciniata. The sequence continues at coordinate 22,731 of JBBMKA010025695.1, read as the reverse complement.
GATCCAAGGCAACCCATATCAAAATCCAATCCAAAAAAACAAACCCTTCAAATAGAAATGAACTAAAATGAAGGTTTTGAAGATCCCATTTCCTCAAGAAAAACAAGAAATTAGGCAAAATAGCAATAGCAATAGCAATGGAAGAGAAGAAGAAAATGAACAACACTTTCTCACCAGTTGAAAGTCCAGGAGTAGAATCCAGAGCTCTATAATGACTTTGATTCTATTTTTATCCTTTCTCTCTCGAGTTAGGGATTTTTTTAAAAGAAAAGCATGGATGTTTTATTTTTGTTAATAATTTTGATATTTGGTTTTTTTTTAATTCAACAGAGGTTTAAATAGATGACCAATTAATTATTATGTAATATAATCTTTAATATTAAGAATCAATGTATATACATCTATTAATTCTGTAAAATATATTGTATGAGTTTATAATATTTGGATATGAAGTAAAAATATAGAAAATAAATTCTTAAATCATCATGCATTAAATCAATTAAGTTTTAATATTACGACATATTTTAACATTAAATCATGATTTTTTAGGTAGAGAATGAACATAATTTTAATAATTATCAATTTATAGATTTGAGATTTCATTTTAAATATGGTTGAATTAATGAAAATCAAGATTTTTTTAAATAATAGAGAGAAGCCACCAAAAAAAAGAAGATTTTTTTTTAAAGGAAAAAAGAAGAATTGATGGACACGTATAGAGAATACAAATAATGATCTTGAATCGCTGAAAGCTGTCTCAGACAAAAAAATGTTGAATTCACATCATCAAACAAAATTAATAACTCATGGATCTTTCATGAAAAAATACACGTGTCCCCATACTTTTCTTTTTCTTGGAATTCAAAGAAAATATCGGCTACTTTATTACTTTCATTCATATTTTAGATTTTAGATTTTCTTTCAACTTTATATATTTAAAATATTCCGTTTAATTTGTATACTTTCAATGACATTTATGAAGTTAAATATCTAATTTTCATTTATGTACTTTAAAAAAAAATTGAATTAAAAAAATACAAATAAAATATTATATTAACTAATAAATTTTTTTTTAAAAAAAAACAGAGAAAGTTCACTGGGACCAATCATGTCGATGACATTTGGACTTCTTAAAAACGAGGGACGTTAGGTAAGTGCCACGTGGAAAACTTTGCTTTGTCATTTGACATATTTTTCCCCCAACTTCTATTCTCTCACGTAACAACAAAAACTTAATTTATTTATCAGAAATAATCTATCAAAATGGGGATGCTAAGGAATTATTTTCAAATGTTTTTTTTTTTCTATTCTTTTCAATTTTATATACTTAAAAAAGAAGATTTTTCATAAATAATAATAAAAAAAAATTAGTGGATGTCAATATTTTAGAAAAATAATACATAAATATAGCAAAAGTCTAGTTTCAATCAAACTTACGTAAATGATGGCTTCAATCTAATGAAATTAATTGAAAATAATAAAAATTGAAGTATTTTACTTTGTATAAAATATTTTTAAAAAATAATATAATTGAAATAAAGAGGTTAGAATTTATTATTTATAACAAATTCTTTAAAGAAAAAGGAAACTCCGTAATGAGAGATATCTCTCTTTTTGGGAATTGGTCGATTTTTGTGTTGGTTGATAAATTTTATTTTATTTATATATTAATAATGGCATGTAACTCTCATTTTGGAATATAGATATCTTGAATGTTAAGAGAGTCGTTGCGCATAGAATCTTATATACGAGTTGTGAATTGAGATCAAAGTGTCGGTTGAGGACTCTATTCCCTCTTGTTGGATCTTCTCTTTAATGGTGTGTTTGGGGGAAGAGTAATGATAAGGAAGAATAAAAATTAAGAGGAGAATGATTAGAGCAATACTTATCTATTTTTAAAACCACATGTTTTTACTTTTTTGCATTTTTCTCTCCACTTTATCATTTCTCTCCATCAATCAAAGCCAATTTAAAAAAAAAAAATTAAAAAAATGTGGTTCTAAGATGGGTCAGTATTTCCAAAATATTTATTCACCCTTAGGTAAATATTACTTGAATGATTATTTATGTTTGCGTTGAAAAGAATAATTATAGAAAAAATGATTATTTGTGTTTGAGGTTAAATGAATCATTATGGAAAAAATAAAATAATAAATATGATAAAAGTAAAAAATAGTGATGTGATATATAAAAAATTGTTGGAAAAAATGTAGTTAAAAGGGAAATGAAAAAAGTGATTTTTAGAAAACGTGATTATGAAGTGAATGGTTCTCGGTAACCAAAACATGAAAAATCATCATTGTTTTCATTCTCTCTCTTATTCTCATTGACACAAACAACCGTAAGTGAGAACCATGCATGAATGATTTATACCTTAACCATTTTTCCTTTATCAAGAAAAAGAGGTGTTCAGCTTTATTTCTTGAGGAGAAAGATCATGGTTGCACCCCCACCAAAGCTATCATTGATGTGACTCTTTTAAGGGCCACAACTTTTTTCATTTTTTTTATAATGTCTTTTCTTTTTTTTTTCTTTTTTTTTGCTCTTAAAGTGGATGCACATAAATTTCCCTCTTTCTTGAGTTCATTCATGAATATGTTTGCAGCTTTAGATATAAATCCGATTTGGAGTAAAAATTGGAATGTCAAAGAGTGGCGTTTAAAAGCATTATCTTTATTAATTGGCACACATTATCATGTAGCTCAACTGCCACGGTGCATGAATCTCATTCATTGATTTTGGGGAATGAATCTCTGCCGTCCAACTTCCAACACTTTTACACTTGAAATCCACAAGTTCAAAACTATTATTTCCATTCTTTAAGCTCTGCAACAATGGCGGCTTGGCTTTTCATTCATCAAAGTTCCTGTCCAAATGAAGCAAAAGAACATGGAGAACTGTTCATGCTCTTCCCCCAGTACCAACTGATCAAACTTAAAACTGCAGTTTCAGTTTGAGATGAATGGTTTAAAATCACACACTAAAAGCTCTAGAATCAGGAAACTTAAAACCGGGGCGGGGCAGGGCGGAGTAGAGTCAGTTGAGATATCGTATCGAATAAAGCTGTTGGCTTAGACCATTCCTAAGAGTTTTTTTAGACACGTTTCTAACTCACAACTCTTTCCAACCTACCCTAATGAATTGGCCTAGTGATCAAACAGTCTTGAGGATCGTTGTTTTAGAAACCAAAAGATCAGAACTTCACTTATATTCAGGATAACCACGCTTGTCCCTAGACCACGCACCGAGAGATATCGAAAGAATAGAGATACTGAAGGTGTCTACAAATTAATGTCACGAGTAATCTCAAACATGAAACCTTGGGGAGCATTCTTTCGTAACCCAAGCATTCAACCATCACACCACTCCTTAGGGACCAAAGAGTCTTGAGAATCTAAGAGACTACGGTTTTCAATCCATGATGATTACTATGGGTTTCTTGATGATTAAATGTTATAGGGTCAAACATTTATTCTATAATAAAAATTGAGATGCACGTAAGCTGATTCGAACACCCACGAATATTAAAAGGAACAAAAAAAAATGGAAAAGGATGGACAATGAAACATACAAAACAAATTTCCTCTTCATCTATTCATTATTGATCTGGAAATCGACTGATCAAAAAGTATGTGGCCGGCTAAAAGGGAAAATAAATTACAGCCTAGATTTGCTTTGAAGTTTAATTCCTCAATGATGACCAACCTTATTCCTTTAGTCTATGCAAACTCCACCCTCCTTGGTTGCCAAAAAGGAGACTGTAAGTAAGTAAACAAATTAAGCCGAAAATAAATCGAAAAACGTGCTCAGATCGCATGCATATCGACCAAACAATAATGTGTTTGATGAGAACGGGAGAAGTTAGTCAATCTATAGCAACATTGATTCGGGATTCTCGATGTAGCCCTTGAATGCTTTGAGCCATTCTGCACCAATTGCCCCTGAACAAACAAAGAGCATAATGTTACACAGCTTATATTTCTCTTGCAAGTTATATTATACATAATCTTATACAACTTGAGGTTTGGAATTCTGTAAATGTTTCTACCATCGATAACGCGATGATCGCAGCTCAGTGTAACAGACATGAAGGAAGCGAACTTGAATTCTTCAGCGCCTGATCCCGGTATGACCCTCTTCTCAGCTGATCAAGATTACAGGTCAATGGTGATTAACATTTTTAAAGATCATTGAAAAAAAAAATGAAAGATACTCTAATAAAGGTATGCATACCAGATCCAACAGCAAGAATGCCCGATTGTGGAGGGTTGATAATGGCACAAAATTGTTTGATGCCAAATGGACCTCCCAAGTTAGACACAGTGAAAGTGCCTCCCTACAAAAGGATTAAACTGCTAGTTAAAATCCTTAAACCATGAGTAAATCTTGTTTCTGCTTATCAAACAAAAACAAAACCATCGTGGGTTGGTCTGGGGAGATCTAGAAGGTGTTTGGATAAGGTTTTGGTTAAGGAATTAGTTTGAGGAGTTATTTTGTAGTTAGAAATTAAGAGTTGTAGTCAAATACTCGCTTGGATGCAGGTTTTATGTCGAGGAGTTAGAGACAATAACTTGTTGGATGTGAATTTAAAATGAGTAGTTAAAAAGCGAAAAATAAGAAATGAGTGATTAAAATGAATTATTTTGAGGAGTGAAAAATGAATGATTAGAAATAAGTGGTTTAGAAATGAGGAGTAATTTTAAATAGTTATAAATGAATGATTAGAAATGAATGGTTAGAAATGAATGGTTAGAAATGAAGAGTTATTTTGAATACTAAAAATGAGGAGTTATTTTGAATAGTACAAAAAATTCTTTTGGATGTAGTTTTTCAAGGAGTTAATAAATTCTCAATCTAAATCCTCCTTAAATATGGCAAACAAACACACCCCTAAGAGCTTATGGCGGGATCTATCTATAGTAGCCATCTAATTAGAAATTAATTTATAACAAGTTAGGAACAGTCGAGATGCACATAAAGTGGCCCAAACACTCACGAATATCAAATAAAAAAACGTATCAAAACAGCATTTCACCTCATATTCTTCTGGTTTTAAAGTGTTCTCTCTCGCCTTTTGAGCCAACTTCTTTACTTCGTCAGAAATACCAGATAAACCCTTCTTGTCTGCATCCTGTAAATTACACAAATTTACATCATCTATAAAACGGTTCTAGAATCCAAGTATTTCAATAGAATCTACAAAGACAACTACTGACCCTGATGACGGGAACGAAGAGTCCATTATCAGTCTGCACTGCAACATTAATATTCACGTTGTGATACCTGAATGAGTGGACAAAGAAAGAAATTCAACAATTTGATATATAATGAAAATAAGCAAATAAAAATTATTCTTATCACTTACTGTCTAATATAATTGTCCGTCCATGAACTGTTGCATTGAGGGACTTTCCTAAGAGCCAAGGCAGCAGCCTGCAGCAATGTTCTTACAAAGATTAAAAGGGATTGTTTGTTTAAGGGAAAAGGGTGGGTTTGGATAGAAAGGTTTAGAGGATTGTTGGCAGGATGAACTTGAAGTAAGACCAAAAGAAATGAGAACTTCCCAAACATTTCATCCACGTGGGAAACAAACTCTAAAATACAAAACGCCAACAAAGTACTTCACATTGAACAGAGATGAAAAGAAAGGAAGCCTCCTGAAAAATTTAGGCATACTGTTTCGGGCTATTTTCTAATGGCAAAGATATAAAGAAAGAAAAGAAGAGAGGCAAGGGTCCTAGTCAAATGATAAGACAAATTAACAGATTGAAAGTCCAAACTGATGATTGAACTACATGCCCAGTTGAGTTATATAATTTCTTTAAAATACCTTAATAACAAGGTCATTAACAGATATCCTCTTTCCACCAGATGCTTCTTGTAATGCATTTAGCTGCTTTCTCAAACTATAAAGAAAACAGTTCATTAAATTAACAATGTTGGTTAATATTTAACTGCAAAAGGTCATTAACAGAAAAACTGCAAAAGGTATGGAAAAATTACTTACTCCATGAGCTTATCAATGCATGTATCTACAGATAAATAGTAATGAGGAATAGTTTGCTTTGAGAATAGTAATCGTGATGCTGTAACCTGTACAAATTTTCAAAACATTAGCTCTGGGAAATCATTCACCAAGTTGGAATATTTAGTATACTTTGTCTATCTTTATTATTATTATTATTTTTATATAGAAAACCTTACTTTCATTGAGAATAAAATGAAAGAATAAAAAAGATTCGAATTTGAAAGTGGAGATGCCGCTAGCGTAACATATGCCAAATATAAGTAATCCAAACGTGCAATTGTAGTACTCATGCGCCATCAAGGAATAAGGTAGCAAATAAACTGAGAACATAGATGAAGGCACTCAGAGGGAAATGCCACCATATTATATTATACTACTAAAGCCTTAAAATACCAAGAAATCCTATAATCAAGAAGTGTTTGGGTGTGAAGGATGAAGCGAAGGGTGGCAAACCTTTCTTATTTGTGTGTGTGGGATATCACTGTAATCCAGTGATGCACCTGCTGCATCCTTGGCTTTGGGAGCTGTGGTTGATTCCTTCCCACGAGAAGCTAGAGATATATAGGGTAAAAGATATTAATGGTTTAACAAAAGAAACATATCAGATATCAATGGTTATAAGTATAAAGATGACGAAGACATTCATATTTCACAGTAACAACTCAAAAATAAACAAATAGAGAGACACAACACAAAATAAATAAGTAATATTGTCGGTGCCTCTGCCAGCATAAACAAAATGAGTTACCCAAGTAATCTTCTATGTCAGCCTTCACAATGCTCCCATCAGGACCTGTTCCTTTGATACTTGAAATGGGCACCTATACTCAGAAAATTCAAACTATAACTAAAAAGAAATCACAAGTATAAGTTTCCAAATTTTAATTTAAAAAAATAAACTTTCTTCAACAAACATTGTTTTCTTCTGCTAATTTTCTGGCCAGAGGACTAGCAAAAATACGCTCTCCAGTTGGAGCAGGAGGACTCTGCTTAACAGTCTTTGGCTCAGGTACACGAACTGGTTCCTCAACTGCTTCTTTCTTGGGTGGACTAGGAGCAGATGACTCCTTAGCAGCGGCAGCACCAGCATTTGATGAAGAAGGTTCATAATCTTTGAACTTGGCTATGTCCTCTTCATCTTCAACAGTAATGGCAATTACCTATGGAAAAATGCTAGTGTCAAGCACATCTAATGTGGAAAATAGAATATCCATACGCCTCTATCTTAAAAAAGAGCTTTCAATGATGGCCATTGACATCAATATGTTATATGGCAATAAATCCTTTTACCCTTCGAGTTTTCATGAAGGCAAGAGGAAAAGAGAAACGACGGAAAGCAATATCAATACCTCACCAACTTTGATTTCCTTTGCTCCGTCTCCATGAATTATCTTGGCAAGATAACCTTCCTCCATGCATTCCATTTCTACTGTTGCTTTATCCTTCAAGTATGCAGAAACAGAAATTATAGTGCAATATTCCTACCACTAAAAGGCAGTAAAGCCTACTTTCAACTTCTAACTGCAAAAAGGTATTAGTATATACTGTTTCAACTTCACAAAGCACTTCCCCGGGAGAAATTTTATCTCCCTCTTTTTTCAACCACCTTGCAATGTTCCCCTGCATAACATAGAGAACAACTTAGCATTTATTTAACAATAAATTATTCTTCCAGGTTTGTGAGCATAAACTACCTCTGTCATTGTAGGGGAAAGCGAAGGCATTCCAATCTCTTGATGTGGGGGAAAACCTGAGGCATGAAGTATGATTCTAAGTAAAATGTATATTTAAAGAAGATTTTCAGCAGGAAGCTAAGTTGAACATAAAATATGCCGCCAATAGCCATGCCGTAATAGATTAGAAACAAGGGAGTTTGTTGAAACATATTAAATCACCAATCAATTCAAAAGTTCAAGTTGATGGGTTGGGGTAAATTTAATTATATTAACCAACCAACACTCCCCTAACTTTTCAAATCTCGATTGACTAATAATGATGGGAAGACAGACTCATTAGACATATAATCTTAGAAAATTAACGCCACTGTAGTAATATCCTAAAAATCTTGATCAACAAATGATGAGAATCATGAACCACTTCCTCAATTAATGTTTCCTCGTTTACCAAGAGAGGTGAAGCAACTGAAGCATTTAAGGCAATTTCGTTATTCAGATGACACTCAATTGGTTGTTTGGGAAAAATCACCTTCAATCAAAACATTCCCAAGTAACTTTGGAGCACTTCTTAACTTCCATGAGTTGTGAGCAAATAATAACTCTATCTTGGCCTTAAGGAAGTGAAAATCATCAAGTTCAATCAAGGCATTGCCATTCATAAAAGGATTTAAAAAAACCTTAATAATCCTCCAGAGCAGAATTTACTTCCATGAGTTGTGAGCAAATAACTTAGTGACTTTACTTCCATAAGTTGTGAGCAAATAATAACTCTATCTTGGCCTTAAGGAAGTGAAAATCATCAAGTTCAATCAAGGCATTGCCATTC
>JBBMKA010025695.1:0-14101 GCA_037833695.1 Sechiopsis laciniata | reverse complement strand
AAAAAAACCTTAATAATCCTCCAGAGCAGAATTTACTTCCATGAGTTGTGAGCAAATAACTTAGTGACTTTACTTCCTTAAGTTGTGAGCAAATAACAACTCTAACTTAGCCCTAGACTTCTCCTTTGAATTATGTTCGCTGCCATTATCGTTTTAGCACTATGAGGTTGCATTTGTGCCTACAACTTTATCAAATTGAAAGATTTGAGAGAAGGAAATCATCATAGAAAAATTCAGTACAAAATGCAGTTTCATCATTGACAAAAGCACTGTTTTTTAAACACATTGACAAGATACTGTTGGAACATAGTTAGAGTTGTTTCTAATGGAAAATGTAAGTATGCAAACACTAGTCACTACATGCTTTAAAATCAGTCAATTAAAAAGACCATCAATTAAAAAAAATGAAAAAAATTCGTGTATATCTGCAAAATGGTACAAAAGTATAAGACCACGCAATGTACCTGAATCAGAGGAAAACCCTCTCCTTAAGTTTGTCAGTGAACTTCTGGGGAAAAATATATATTAGGTACTTCTGATCATGATCAAAATTATAGCCCTAGAATCCGATCTCACAAACAACAGTGCTTACTGATATATAAGTGTGTTTGTGAGTGTGTGTGCATGTTGTGGGGTTAGATACTAACCCAGGAAAAGGATTCCCAATACTTGTTTTCATCATAGAAACGCCTCCTTTACACTGGAGAAAGAGTGATCTCTACAAAGAAAATAGTAACACGAAACAAGTTACACCAGACAATACATTTCAATCAGCTAAAAATCTATGATTAATGATTTCATGAACAGGCAAAGTGGCAACTCACGTTGTTAAAGTTGACAAGGTTCCTAATTGCCACTTTTTGGGAAGACTGGTAGCCCCGACCCTGGATCTTACAGATTTCTGTGAACAACCACCTTTATTAGGATAACTTCAATAGTGAGCTGTCAGATGCATTTTAAGTTAAAAGAGTACAAAATAATCAAGCAGATAATTAATCTCGTTAAACTGACAAAAAAAAAAAGAAATTGTTATTTCTGATTAATTACAACAATTAAATACCAAAAAATTACTGAGCCATGCTCTTAAAATTCAGATGTAATCAATAGCATCAGTGGGTTCCAAAAATGCCTATGTGAAGGAGTTGGCTTAGACCACAAACAAATAACAAGCCTGTCTCACCATGAACAATTGCTTACCATCTTTTTTAACAATAGAGGACTGCACATCCTCTGAAAACCAGCGAACCGCACCAGCTTGCCGAAGTAACTTTGGAGCACTTCTTAACTGCAAGTATAAGAGGAATGGATTAGAAATTTGGATGAAACCGGGAAAATTTCCAAACCCTTGCTAAAAAGAAGCAGCTCATGAGAATGAATGTGAACCAAAGGAAGCAAAAAGTATGAAGTCATGTATAAATATGGGTACGGAGAGGTATAATTGTATAAAATATTTCCTAATAGCCACATTGTCAAGTAAAATTTAAGCATTGAAGCGAAACAAATGACGCATCATTTAGTTTAAGAGTGTCCAATAGCCTGACTGTCAGTATGTCATGACCAATCAACAGCAAACCACTTCCATGGCTTTGTATGATGAACATGGTATAACTTGTTGACATAAATTTGCAAGTAATAGATCAATGGTGAGCCTGAGATAATAATCAGTGTATCCAAGTCGAAAACTACTACTATAAATCGACATAATCAACAAATGCTACCCGTAATTCAATGAGCATGAGTAACTGTTCAAATCCTTTTTTTTTTTATGGAAACCTTGAAATTAATTGGGATAACTTAACCACGTCCGTCCCTAGTCCAGGCACCTGGAGACATAGGAGGTGTCTACATATTAATGTCACAAGTGAGTCTCAAACCTGAAATCTTGAAACCCATATTAACAGATAAAGAAACTCGCTCAAGCTAAGACTAGGATCCAGCATGGAGGATTAAAAATGAAGAAACAAAAATAAGAAGACCATAGAGAACCGTACATAAAGCAAAAGTAGTATATACCATTAAAAGTCTAAACGAATTTCACAACCACACAACAAAGCATATGCGCTCCTATTCGTGCGTGCAACATGCATCTAAGCTCACACTTTGAACAATTCATAAAGTAATTCCGTAATCGAATAAGAAATATGTGAATCGATACGTCATATGATAAGGAAATGATGAGATATTGGAATTGAACCTCACCTTTTTAGAATGGTTGATAATTTGCGATGAATACACCATATTGTCTGGCGCAAACCACGCAGAAATCAATCTTTCAAGAGCAACTAGCGATCGATCTGCAGCTGAGATGATGAACAACGCGTTTATGAAGAAAATTCAAATTGGAAGAATGAAGAGCTTATTAGGGTTCAGTAGCTGATCTCTGACTTCGATTCCATTCAGCTTAATTCACGTTGCTCCATTTTGTTTTTCTTCGAGTTTTGGTTTATTTCTCTTTCTCTGTTTGGTTCGGTCCAATCGAACACCAAAATCTCCAAACTTCTATAAACTCGGTTAAACCAATTTGAATCGTTTTGGTTTATTTCTCTTTCTCTGTACGGTTCGGTCCAATCGAACCTCAAAATCTCCAAACTTCTATAAACTTAGTTAAACCAATTTTGGATTCAAAATGTGTCCAATAGGTCAACTACTTTTTTTTCCTTTTTTACGGAATGGGTCGGTGGTATGATTGATTATCTGGTTTGATGTTAATCAATTTCTACTTCATGGTCATTCGTTATTTGTAATCCCTCTTCTCCCAATTTGTACTTAAAAATACACTTTTTTTTTTTACTATTAAACATACTAAACACAAATTTTAAAGATCGAATGAGTTAGTGGCACAGTAGTTATCTTGTTGATGGTAATTCATTTCACGACGTCATACATTTTATGTAAGGTTTGTGATTCTGTCATAAGTATAAACTCTTTTATAACCGTAGTCGATAATAACTTTATAAATATATTTGATAGTAAGCATTTTATCTTATTAGGCACAAGTTTCAACATTCCTTGCTCAATTTTGTCGTTTATAAAGTGACAATCAATTTCTATTATGTTTGGTTATTGGGTGAAGATGAATTGGGTGCAATTGCGATAATGATTGTTGCATTAGGACTAGTGGCATGTTGAGATAATCTCCTAAGAAACACACAATCTTGTATCTAGATAAGAACTTCAATCTGAGTCGAGAAAGGAATTGATGGTTCTTGACAAAATACCTTTATCAATCACTTTCTATTAATAAAGAAAATTACTTATTTTTGTCCTAGATTTGGAGTTTAGTTTTGTTTGGTCAATATATTTTAAAAATAGACATTTTTACTATTGACATTTTAATAATATTCACTTTTGGTTCATAACTTTGAAATATAATTTTAGTTTGGTCCATATATTTAAAAAATGAACACTTTTTCCTTAACATTTCAATAATATTTGCTTTTATTTTTTGTGTGTTTTTTAGTTTATTTTTGTATCACTTAAAAACAAAAAAAAATTAAAAATTAAACTCACGTCAAAATTAAACTAATGATTTTATCGATATATTAGTATTTAAAATTAGTTTAGTCATCCTTTTAGTTAATTGTATATTAAGTAACTAAAGTTTTTGTTATCTCACGACTAAAATCAAGCAATATTATAATTCAAATGTAAATTATAAAATTGTCTAAAAGTAACTATGCTTTTTTTTAGCTTTCGTTCTCATTATAAAGTGATAGTAAATTCCCAATTGTTGTAATCTAAAAAAAAGTGATAGTAAACAGGTTAAATGACTATTGTATTTTTATTTTAGTTTATAAAGTTGGTTTTTCCTATTGTATTTTTATTTTAATTTATTAAGTTGTATGTATTTATGGGATAAAATATAGTTTTAGTTGTTAGCTTGGACTCTAATTTATAGTACACACGTATGTTTTAAAATTGAATAATTTCACTTATTGTATTTTAATAAAATTTAATAATACTCAATTTTAATTATTCATATAATAAAAACGTTAGAAATATAATGCTATTTTTAAATTATAATATTTTGATAAATTGATTATTGTACTTTTGACGTAAATTTAATATTGTTTAAAAAATAAATATAAAAAAAACAATAATTAAAAGTGAGTATTATTGAATTTCAAGAGTAAAAATGTTAATTTTTCAAATATGTGACCAAACCAAAACTAGATTCCAAACCTAGAGACCAAAAGTGAACATCAGTGAAACGTCAATAGTAAAAAATTTTAATTTTGAAGGCTAAGTATTTTCATTCCTGTTCCTTTTTTGAAGTGAAGAAATCAAATTCAGCTTCATATACGTGGAAAAGTATTTTATGGGGGAGGGAACTCCTCCAAAAGGTATTAATTGGAGAGTTAGTGATGGTCGTTCAATTGACGTTTGTAATGATAACTGGATTCCTAGGGAACCTTCCTTGAAAGTGTTATGCTCTACAGGTATTGTCTAGGGAACTAAGGTAGCAGCGTTGATTTTCCCATATGGAGATTGGGATGGTGGGAAATTAGAGGAGCTTATTTATAGAGATGATGTAGAGGTGGTTTTGAAGATGCCCTATATAAGTCCCCTTCAGAACGATCAGATGTTATGGCATTATGATTATTTGGGTTGTTTTAGTGTGAAATCGGCTTATCGCCTCGCAAGTAATTCTCAGGCCCTCCTATTGAGTTCGAATGAGGATGTTTCGGTGCGGTGGTGGAAGGCTATGTGGAAGTGTGTTTTGCCCAGTAAGATTAAATTTCTAGTTTGGCGAATATTCCATGAGTTTATTCCTGTTAGACTGGTTCTGTAGCGTTGTGGTATAGCTGGTGAGACGTGTTGTTCTTTTTGTAAGAAAGCTCCGGAGTCGGCTTTTCATGCCTCATGGGTTTGTAAGGCGGTGAAGAAATTGTGGCGGGACACCCATTTTGCAAATTTATCCCCCATGGAGTGAATGATTGTGCTTCTCTGTTCCTTTGGTTGTTTGATTTGCTCCCTATTGACAAATTTAAGAAATTTCTTTGTATGTGCTGGTGTATTTGGAGTAGACGAAACCGTTTACAATTTGGTGGCATAGAACCAGGTGGTTTTTTGCCTTGCCAAAATGATAAATTCTCGTGGGACTTATGCAAGTTTTACTTGGATCAGTTCCGTTCAGGTAGTTATAAAGGGACAATTCTTGGGTGTCCAGTTCGGAGGGTGACCTGCTCCTCCCCTTGGCGACCCCCTCAGATGGGCACTGTTAAACTTAATATTGATGCAGCGTATAGGTCGTTGTTGAACAAAAGCGGGTTGGGCGGGATTGTTCGTAATCATCTTGGAGAAGTGATGTGGTCATGTGTTTTTCCCCTTGATTGAGGTGCTGATTCTGCTTTTTTAGAAGCTTTGGCTATTCTAAATTGTGTCCTGCAAGCATCGGAGATGGGGTGTGATAACATCCAGGTGGAATTCGACTCTCAAGTGGTTATTCAATTATTAAATACTAACATGTCTTTCATAAATGAGTTGAGAGCCTTGGGGGATGAGATAAAGCATTTAGCAAGTCGATTTGTATGTTTGTCGTTTACTTTGTGAAAAAGGGAGTTTAACAGCTTGGCCCACTCGATGGCCAAGTTAGAGGAAACCACGATTGAAGATTTAGTTTGGATGGAAGATGTCCCTTCTTCTTTATTTTCTCTTTACCAAACTAAATAAAGAAGAAGGGACTAGAAGCTGGCACAACCACCTCCGCTTCTAGTCCCAATCCAAGGGCTTCTTTCTTAATTTACGTGTTTACCTTAAAAAAAAAAGAAAAGAAAAAAAGAGTCCAATATAGAACAAGAACAAGAACAAGAACATTACAAAAGGAAACGAACGAAAATAATCGAAGAAACAAAAAGAGGCCGAAAGAACAGCTTCTTCTTCTTCTTCTCGCAAGTGTTAAACCCGAGAGAAGGCAATTTCTGCTTCGAGAAGCGATTATCAGAGAAATCGAAACGGCCGATCAGAATGGGAAACCAGAAGCAAAAGTGGACGCAAAAGGAGGAAGATGCACTTTTGGCCGGCATACAGAAGCACGGTCCAGGGAAGTGGAAGAACATTCTCAAGGATCCTGAATTCGCTCCATGTCTCACTCATCGCTCCAACATTGACCTCAAGGTCCTCATTCAACTATCTGTTCTTTTCAATTCGTGTTTGGTTTGCCTGTTTGGATTGTTTTTAGGGTTTTAATCTCGAACTCGAGACGGAACTGATACATTGCGGGGATTTCTTTTTTTGAAGTTTAGGTTTGGTTTGTTTGGAATCTTGGTATTGGTTTGGTTTAATCAGCAATTCTTATAGCTAAGTTCACTTGGTTGAGTGGTTTAAGATGGAAGAAATTTGAAATTTGAAATTTGTGGACTAAGTTTTACTTTATGTTTTTCCTGAAATCTTGATTTTCATCAACTGGGTAACGTAGGAAGAAGAGTCTTGGAAGACGAATTAGTGGAAAGAAAGAATTTGATTTCGTATTTAAATATTAAATATTATGAATATGATGACGCGCTTTTTTAGCTTGCTTCAATGGTAGTTGTGGTAGTTGTGAACTTGGCTGATTGACACACTTTTTGAAGTACAAAGGTTATAATGAGTTTATAGGATAGGGTTGTTTGTGAGGGGAGATTCATGGCTATGGCCAATAAGTAACTCAGTTATGATTGACCCAAGCGTAGTTCAACTGTTGGTTTAGACATATTTCCTCGACCCTGAGGTCAGGGTTTCAAATTTCCTGATTATACATTTTTGTTGAACTAAAAATATAAAAGAAAAAGTAACTGATGTATGAACACGGAATAAGATCTTCTTCAAGTCTATTCCTAGATACATATTTGAGAATGAGGTCATTTATGTTCTGGCTCTACTACATACGATCTAGTTTTAGTCGCCTTAGATTTTAGGTTTAAATAAGTAAATTCCTTGATTAAAATTTAATACTTTTCCTCTAAATTTAAAATGTTGTATATTCGGCCAACAAGAGCATAGTTTAACTGACGTAAGTGCGTGCTTATGACTAAAAGGTCATGAGTTTGAACATTCCGTCTCTAATTCTTGTGAACTAAAAAAAATGTTGTAAATCATCATGGAGTGACCTAGTGGTCAAGATGACTTTTTAAGAGCTAAGAAGTGATGGGTTTGATCCATGGTCACTACATATCTAGGAATTTATTTTCTGCGAGTTTCCTTGATATTCAAATATTGTAAGGTTAGACTGTATATCCAGTAATATTAGTCGAGGTGCGCGCAAACTAGCCCAAACAATTACGGATAAAAAAAAAATAATAATGTTGTATACTCGAATAAGCACAACTGCCTATCTACTAATATCTGCAACTGTTTATCTGTGCATCATGTGCTTATATACACAGGACAAATGGCGTAATTTGAGTGTCAGTACTGCTTCCCAAGGCACAAAAGAGAAGTCGAGGACTCCTAAAGCAAAAACTATCGTTGCTGCTTCAGTTTCCAACAGCCAAAGCTCTGCTGTTACTAAGCTTAATGCACCTGCTGATACTGCAGTGGAGGATCCACCAAACAACAACACAGCACAAGATGGAAAAAATGTCCCAAGGTCTGTTTCTCTAACCATTTAGGTATTTTACATTTTCAGCATAGAAGTCATCTGTTTATTACTGTTATTATTATTCTCTGGGACTGCTGGGCGGGATTGTTTATAAAGCCAGCCTTTCTTTATACAAGCTTCCCCACCACCTACCCCACTAACTAAGGAACAATAAAAGGGAAGTTCTTGAAGAGGTTGTTGAGGGAAAATGGAATATCTGATGAATCTTTTTTTAAGATTCAAATGGTATTGTATAGCACCCCAAATCATATTAATCTGTATTTTATTTGTCAACGAAGTATTACAGTAGTTCATTTTGTCTATATTAGAATTTATAATTGGGTCCGTGTAATGTGGTTTTTCTTTACCATATATAATTATTATATGATGTCTAGATATTTTTTTGCTGAATAAGGAGTATAACATGTCTTTCTGGATATAGTTTCTTTTCACCGGGGTTTTGTCCACTAGGCTAGTCCTTCTATGTGGTTATTGGTAGATAAAATTTCAATTCTCCAAGAATTCCCTCTCTCCTTTACTTATAATGAGCTATCATCAAACTTCAAACCATCATGAGTTGATCTAATGGTCAAACAAGTATCTTGTAAATTATAAAGTCGAGGTTATAAGTTTAATCTATGATGACCATCTATCTAGGAATTAATTTTCTACCAAATATAGTAGTGTTAGATGGTAGTCTCGTGAAAAATAATTTAGGTGTGTTTAAGCTGACCCAAACACTCACAACTATATAAATAAATAAATAAATAAATAAATATATATATATATATTTATTTATTTATTTATAATGAGCTACCATCAAACAGTCATCCTCAAATATGTTAACCATCCAACTACTACCACCTAAAAAAAGAATATACAAATAATAAAAAAAAAATTATGTTTTGAACTTATGAGTAGCTATTCTAAATGATCTAAGAATAGGAAAGGATCAATATAAATAGGCTAATTTCTAACCAGGTCTAGAGGGCTTTAGAGAACTTAGAGATTATGAGTTCAATCCATTCACCTGTAGGGAATTAATTTCCTACGAGTTTTCTTGACAACCAAATGTTGTATGGTTAAATGATTGTCCTGCAAAAATAGTCGAGGTGCATAAGTTCGCTCATACACTCACAAATTGAAAAAAAAGAAAGAAAGAAAAGAAGCTAATTTATGGTCCCCAAGTATTACCATTGAGTTTTATGACTTCTTTTTCGTGGGATAGAAAATTCACCTCTTATTTATGTAATTGAAAGGAGAAAATTGTAGATTTGATCAATCTCAAGGAAAATTTTACTCATCAGAGAAATTGATAACAGGGGTTTGTAATTTACCTTTTTTTCATTTATTATTTTATTGAGGTCTCGTTATTGATCTTATAGTGCTCTGTTGACCAGGTACCATCCAATGATTTTGGAAGCCCTCTCAACCATAAAAGATTCAAATGGATGTGACATAGGTACAATTGTTAACTTTATTGAGGTAAGATGGTAGTCTCTTTTCTTCTTTTATTTTTATTGAAGGAGAGATGTCAATACTCTTATTTGTGAGAATGATCTGCATGGACATCACCCCATGATTATAATATTACTCTGGCCAAACACTCATTTTTCAAGAAGGCTATCCCAACCTACCATTTCCTTGCATTATATATTTTTTGTGAAATATTGGGCTGCTTCATGCTCTTTTAACTGAACTGTTTGTTATTAATTAACAACATGAATGTTCGTGTTACATTATGCGTCAACTATTGATTTCATATGATGCAGCAAAGGCATGAAGTACCACAAAACTTTAGAAGGCTATTGAGCTCAAAGTTAAGGAGGCTTGTTTCTCAAGGAAAGATTGAAAAGGTGAATGATCTCTTCATTTTCTTATTTAATCAGTTCTGATGCCAATATATTTGTATTCTGATATTTTATATTAGCAACTCGAAGATTAGTTGGTATTTATATTATTGAGAGAAGTATGAGTTTTTTTTTTTAATCATTGTGGGTTGGCCTAGCAGTCAACAGGCTTGGGGAACCAAAATGTTTTGAGTTCAATCCACGGTGATCACCGATCTAGAAATTAATTTTCTATAGATTTCTTTTACAGCTAAATATTGTAGGGTCAAACACTTCGTCCCATAAGAATAGTCGAAGCGTGCATAAACTAGTCCAAGCATTAAAAAAAAATATTAGTTTTGTTATGACATGTGATTGGGACTGTGTAACAGTTTTTTAGAAGTTCAAATGTTTGTTTGAACTTTTTATGCAATGTCCTTTGTATTTGATGTGGGTTTCTTTATTTTTCTTTCTACTACATAACAGGTTCAAAATTGCTACAAGGTAAAGAAAGACAATTCATTGGCTGTTAAAACTCCTACACGCAAAGAAAAAGATGTCAGGCAACGGATATCGCCGTATGCAACGGGAGGGTTGATGCCATCCGAGGAGACGGGGGAAGATGTAACGAAAGCGGCTGCCTATCAAGTAGCTGAGGCAGAGAACAAATCTTTCTCAGCTGCTGAAGCTGTGAAGGAGGTAGAGAGAACTGTGAGGATTGTTGAAGATACAGATTCTATGCTACAAATTGCAAAAGAGTTTCATGAAAAATGTAAGTTAAGTGTTCATTCATCTTGAAGTTATAGCTCTTCCAAACTTCTTAAACAACTCTTCTTTTTCTTTGTGTTGTGTTTTGCAGGTTCTCGTGGTGAAATAATTAAAATGGCAATTACATCGGCATAGATCGCTTGTAAGTTTAATGGTCAATCCAATCCTTTGTTGTTTTTTGAATCCGCATGTAAATTCTTCATTCCCAATGGAATTTTCAGCTTTCTTCATGCATCGAAATTCCACACCTTTGTTTTTTTGAAGCAAATTAATTTGTAGGTAGATGATCTACACATATTTCTCTAGATGTTTCAATGAATTTGTGGTTCCATTAGAATTTAGTTGGACACAATTATATAGCAAGCACAAATTTCAGAAGTGGACACAATTATATAGCAAGCACAAATTTCAGAAGTTGTTCAGTACAACAATTATTGGCTGCATTTAAATCAAAGTAAGAAATGTGGTTTATTTTTTTTAGTACAAGTTGGGAGAGGGGAGACCACAAATCCTACAAAGAAGGTATTACTGCTCTCAAATAAATGAGAGCTAAATATCGATTTTTGGGATCGAACTCGTGACCATGATGTTGAACTGAATTACTACATAATAATGAAATCATCAGACCATCATTCTTTTCGATAAGAAGTGTGGGGATATTTTTGGCTAATTTGAACAGATTTTCTTTGATTTTTTCACCATTGTCATCTCTTTTCATCGGCCTTTCCTATTCAACTGCTAATATTAATTGCAATGCAACTTTTTTTTTTTTTGGGTTAGAAAACTACTTTGATTTTGAGTTCAACAATAAAAGGGGGTTTTGAACCATGACGGCTCCATTTACAATCATATACTCATGCAATTAAGCTATGCTTTTGTTGGCTACTTTGGTTTTGTGTTCTTGTTAGGTATTTTGATTTTATTATTGATATGGTGTAATTCAAGAACTTTGAACATTGCATTGTAGCAAGCCAATTATGAACTAAAAAATGCAAGTATTGAAGTACAAAAAGTTTGTTTAAAAGATGGTGCCAAAGTTATTAAAGAGTAGACTTTTTTTTTAATCGACTACAATTAGTGTGTGAGAATTGTTCGTAATCTCTTAGATTACTAAGTTATACATGATATCCTTAAATTTACTATTAATTTTGTTATTTTGGCATTAAAAAGAAGACCTATTACAAAATCTAAAAAATTACAACAATTGGTAATATTAAGAGTTTTGATTATAAAGTTGACTAAATATTGCTCAATTATAATCTTGTGATAGATTCATATTTGGTTAAGTAAAATATTGGTTATTAATAAGTAAATAACTTTTAAACTAATGTAGTATTTTAATAATGAAAAGTAGTATCTCAAATTATAATTCCACTCCATTTTATATTTAAATTATTTAAAAAAAAACAAAATTATGAGTTATAGATCTTTCAAATGTGTCCAAAACTAATCCAAGTATTATATTTGATTTTTTTTCTTAAAAAAATCATAAATATTGGCAACTATAATATTAATCATCGGGATTGATTTAATGGTTAAAAATAATCTTAATTATTTAAGAGATTATAATTCAATACGTGATGGTTATCTAGGTCGATGTTAGTCCATTTCCACTTCACAGTTACGAGTTCGATTCTTAGAATCGATATTTGTAATCCCACTTCTTCCAACTTATACTATATATATATATATAAAATTCAATATGTGATGGTTAATTAATTAAGAATTAATTTTTTTTTATAATTTACTTCAATCAATAATGTAAAGTCATATCCCATATAAATAATGGAATTACATGTAAGTTTCTTTTTTCCTCATACACTTGCAGATGATTACGTGCAAACTTTTAGTCACATGCTAGTCGCGTGACTAATGACTACCAGACCATCTTTCAGGGCATAAAAGTAATAAAAAGTAAACCGAAGGGCAAAGTCGTAACTTCAGAGCGCATAATTGAAAGCAGAAGCCAAAAGGCAATTGGGTGCCGCCTTAGAAAACCTAACGCCTTAGCAGTATAACCTCACTCCTAAATCTTCAGCCTCCTTTCAACTCCACGGCGCAGATCCGAGGAGTTTCTGAATCTCTCTCTCGCTATCTTCAGACGCTCTTTTCAATCTTTTCTCACTGATCTACAGGTTTTCTCTCGATTCCTTTCATATATCTTTTGTTGATGTTTGTTCATTCGTTTGATTCATGTTCAAGGATTTGTTTCTGCTTTTTTTTGTTTTGTTTTGTTTTGTTTTTTTCTAATCTTTCCGGCGACTTTTTGCTTGTATTTTTGAGTTTTGTTGGATCTTATATTGATTTCTACGGTTCTGAATCGATCTTTTTGTTTGTCTGTTGAACGTCGACGTCGGGTTTGTTTTTTGTTTGATAAATATACGGAATGTGTTATTTTAGTGCGTTGTGCGATTATGTTGTTTGGAGTGTAGAAACTTTCTTTACTCGACTGAACTAGTCTCCACAAAGGATGGCGCGGTTGTCGAAAGCTTAGACTTTCAAGGTTTTCTCACCTCGAAGTGCCCAGCATTGAGACTCCCTGGTGACATTAATTTGTAGATACCTTCCATGACACCTAGGAGCGGGCATGGTTACCCCGATATAGTGGAGCTAACCCCCGATATCCCGGTTTTCATAAAAAAGAAAAACTTGACTGAACTTTTTCTCTGGTGCCTCGTCTTCGGTGGATGATGTGGAGGCAGCTCTATCGCAGGAGATTGTTTTTCTATGAGGGTGTTTCTGTTGCGAAATTTTGTTTGTTAGTTCATTTGACTCACTCGTGCTTCTCTGCATATATGTTATGATGATATGTCCATGCGAAATTTTGGATGTTTTTCCTAGTTCTTATCTATTCTGAAACTTTTCTTGAATTTTGAACTCTCAATTGTTCATTTATGAAGTTCAGGGGAGCGGCAAAGTGGCTTCTGATTCCATTGATTTAGCCATCTTCGTTTTTTTTTAATTTTTTTATTAACGTTCCCAAAATTAAGACAGAACTTTAATGCTTGCTTCTCTTCTTTGTCTGGGGTGCAAGTTTGGCTTTTCTGTTACATTTTCTACACTCTGTTTTGAGTCTAAGAAGTTCGAAAACTGATTTTAAGTCTTGCAATTTTAAATCCTAGAAGGGATTTTGAATTCTTAACTTGTGTGGAACCCTTAAAATTTTGTATTTGGTTGGTAGCTGGGAAAGAAAATACGTCAATGTATTCTGTTAATTGATTTATTAATTTGTTAATAGAAAATTGCAATATATCAAAGTTAAATTAGTTAGAAATAGAAGCACATACGAGCTCTAAACATTTTGAGATATATCAGAATAAGAGACCGTAAATGATTGATATCACTTTTTTTTTTCAGCTAATGGGTTTTTATTATTTCTCCAACTGTGTTAAAAACTTTTTTTGCAATATTCCTTTCCTGTATTCATGTTATACTTCTGAACTCAAAGGTGGTGTGAGCTTCCTGTTTTACATGCCTTTTATTTACCACGTGCTAACTCACGGTTTTATATGTTCTGCATACAGATATGGCTGGTTTGGCTCCAGAAGGTTCCCAATTTGATGCACGTCAGTATGACTCTAAAATGAATGAGTTGTAAGTTTGACATTTTGGTTATTCTAGACATTTATGCATGTGATGCTATTAATCTTCATTGCATATTATCCTTATTATGTTGTATGCAACCTACTGATTCTAGTTTCCTCCTTATTCATTCT
Organism: Sechiopsis laciniata; assembly: GCA_037833695.1. Lineage (NCBI taxonomy): Eukaryota > Viridiplantae > Streptophyta > Magnoliopsida > Cucurbitales > Cucurbitaceae > Sechiopsis > Sechiopsis laciniata. The sequence continues at coordinate 230 of JBBMKA010025695.1, read as the reverse complement.
CATCACTTTATCAAATGTAGACTTTCAGCTGATGGGCAGGAGTTCTTTACCTCTTACGATGAGGTTTCTGATAGTTTTGATTCTATGGGCCTGCAAGAAAACCTTCTCAGAGGCATCTATGCTTACGGTTGGAACAAAGCACTATTTTTCGCCTTAAATTTATTGTTTGCAATATGGTGTATTATTGTAATTTCAATCTCGTTTTTAAGGTTTTGAGAAGCCATCTGCAA
>JBBMKA010025684.1:0-26393 GCA_037833695.1 Sechiopsis laciniata | reverse complement strand
AAATAACTAAAATGTCAATTTAATGTATATACTTTTAATTTTGTTTTATTTTGATTCTCTTACTTTTAAATATTAAATTTTAATCTTTATAATGATAAGACAACTAAAATTTGGTATTTGTTGTTAATTTATTACTATATTTCTTTTGCAAATTTGTTCTTATTAATTTTTCATAATTGTATAAATATGTTTACATTAAAATTTTTATTAAGAAAATGAGGTTTTTTATGAATTAAAATTATTATTAATTGATAATTTTTTATGAAATAATTTATTTCAAAATCAAATTTCTAGAGTTAAATTGCATTACAACCAAACTAACATGCTATTGACTTTTTTCAATAGAGTTAAATTTATTTTTAGAAATATATATTTTAATATTAATGTTAGCCGACATTAAAAGATAAGTTTGATGAGATTTAATATAGAATTTGAAAAAAAGAAAAGAAAACAAATACAAATTTGAAGTGGGATTAAAGAGTGGTTGAATGGGGGTTAATAGTGGTTGTTTACTTTAAAAAACAAACGAGGGGTTATTGAGGAGTGGTTAACCACTCCTCATGTCCAAAGAACAAACACACCCTCAAATTTTCATAATTTATTAAATATTAAGTTGGGAGATCAAAATTCATTGTAAAAGGAGTAAAGTTAGGATGTGAATTACCATAAAATCAAACCTGTCCCATTTAGTACCTGGATGTTAGTACCTATCCCATTAAAGAAAATTGTTTTGGCCCCCAAATGTTAGTACCCTACCCATGTTGGTTGATGTTGGTTTTTGTAGCCCTTTGGCCTTAGATGTCTTCTTCTCATTATAGTTCATTTGATTTCAGAAAAAATAAAAAGTAATAGGATAAAATATAAATTTAGCCCTAATGATTCGTAGAAAGTTAAAGTTTGGTCTTTCATATTTTTAAAATCTATGGGTTAGTTCGAAAAAAATATAAAATTTAGTTCTTATAGTTTAAAAAACTAGAATTTAGTCTCGATAAAATTTAAAAACAGTTCTTACTATTTTTAATTATTAGCGAATTAAGTATTTAAAAGTTACTTATTCATCTGTCAATAATGAAATTATAAATTAAATGATAACAAAAGTTATATCATTGATACATAAATAGTATAGTGAGCTTCCATATACACCTGCGACAAAAAATATATTTTAAATTTTATAAAACCATAAGAATTAAATTTTAATTTTTAAAGTTACTTTCTTAAAAAATATAGAAATTAAATTCTATATTTTTTAAATTAAAGGGATTAAAGTCTCTATTTCTTATAACTATTGAGACTAAATTTATAATTTACAAAAAAAAAAAAAAAGCGTTTTTTATTTACAATTCGAACAAATATCTACTATGACACGTTGGATTTAATGCAGCACAAATTTTAATGTGCATGGGGAAGGCACGTGTCAAAAGCAGAACAAATACAGATCTCATCCAACTTACATCATTTTATTTCAATATTTCACGCAAAGAACAAAAAAAAAAAAAAAAAAAAAGCTAAAAAATTTAAACAACGTCATAATCATCATAATCATAATTAACCTTAATTAATTTAGCGCCAATCTTTCTACAATCACAAGAAGAAGAACGAACAAAAAATTTCAGAAAGCGAAGATAGATAGAGACAAACCTCAGATCCTCCATTAACAACCGCCATATCCAAATTCTTCTTGGATTTCATTAATTTTCTTCCAAATTCTTCGATTTTCGTTAACCAATTTTGATGGAATATTCCCCACCATTCTCCCTCTAAACCCCATTTTTTTGTTCTTGTTCCCTTTTCTGAAAATTTCTTCTGGTTGTTCGAACATGGCGAGCTTGAATTTGATTGAAAGCTAAGTCACAATGAGGAATCAAGTGTGAACGTGACGGCAACAACGGCTTTACCGAAAGCGAAAGTGTTCAATTCCTTCAAGGTCAATCAAAAATCGATTCCGGAATTTACACTCCCTGCCATACACAATCATGGCGTTTCTGCAATTCGTGATCCGCGGAGGTGAAATTAGCTGCAATTTGTGCTCGTAATGCGGGTTCGGATTAGGGATTTGGTTTTAAGGACCTTCGTTTTGTGCTTATTGTTTGGATCTCGAGCCGAATATCTCATTGACGATGTTTCGCAAGTTCTTTTATCGGAAGCCACCCGACGGGCTTTTAGAGATATCCGAAAGGGTTTATGGTATGTCCTACTTGGTTTAACTGTTTATTATTCAAAAGTAAATTGGAGTGTGCATTTTTACAAGAATTGTTCATAATCTTTTTTTTTTAAATCGTTAATTTCACAACGTGTGCTGCTTAGTAAAGGGGTTTTATTACTTCTGGAAATCCTTTTGGTTGTGGCCTTAATTGAATGCCAATTGAGACATTATAGTATTTTACATGAAATTTTGTTACTAAAAGTCACTATAGCTATCCTGAAAGGGGTCTTGTTGGTAGAGGTTTGAGGTATCCAAGATATGCTCCCTTAAAGCTAAATTGTAAAATCGCCTCTCGGGTTCCAGCCTTGGGATAGGTGCGAGTGTCTCAATCATATTTCTAGTTATCGACAAAATTAAAAAAAAAAGTCACGATAGCTGTTGTATTTGTGGGCCTTTACAATCATTTAGTTGTCCCCATTTGAAAGTAGTTCTTTCACGTTATAAGATGCAACCCCTTCGCCTTAATTTCTCAGAGCTCGCTGTTGTGGATTCTATTGTTCCCTTTGGGAAGTTACTCCACAAATTATCCTTCTCCTTCCTTTTAAGTTACAGTTATTCTCATGTTTTGAATTTTTTGTGTGCCTGTGTTCTTTTTGCCTTGGATTGTGTATGATCCATCTTTCTCCCCCTTGATACTGCAAATTCAGGCATTAACTCCTCAAAACATTCTGTGCATTGAGCTGTGAGTATTGAATGAATATTTCAAAGTTTTAAATCTTTTCCTCTCAAACTTGTGAAGGCATGTGTACACTTGTTTCTTGATTATAGATGATTGGGATGTAGGATAAACCGGTGAATGTATGTGCAGTTTTCGACTGCTGCTTTACAACGGAAGTCTTGGAAGAAGACGAATACAAAGTCTATATTGGAGGCATCGCAGCACAACTTCGTGATACTCTCACCGACTCTTCATTCATGGTGTTCAATTTCCGAGAGGGGGAGGGTCCAAGCCTGGTCACTAATATATTATCTATGTATGATATGACTGTAATGGACTATCCTCGACAATATGAAGGTTGCCCTCTACTCACCATGGAGATGCTCCACCACTACTTAAGATCTAGTGAAAGCTGGCTCTCTCTCGGACAACAAAATGTACTTTTGATGCACTGTGAACGAGGGGGGTGGCCAGTCTTGGCTTTCATGTTGGCTGCTCTTTTGATTTACAGAAGGCAATATGCTGGGGAGCAGAAAACTTTGGACATGATTTACAAGCAAGCACCTCGGGAGCTTTTGCAGTTGATGTCACCTCTTAATCCATTGCCTTCACAACTGAGGTATCTTCAATATGTATCAAGAAGAAATTTGGAAAGAGAATGGCCTCCGCTTGACAGGGCGCTTACTCTAGAATGTATAATTATTAGATCTATTCCTAATATGGATGGGGAAGGTGGTTGCCGCCCAATATTTAGGATGTATGGACAGGATCCCTTTATGGCTGCTGATCGAACTTCCAAAGTATTGTTCTCAACCCCCAAAAGGAGTAAACTTGTTCGTCAGTTTAAGCAGGTGACTACTTTTTTCCCTTTACATTGCCCCACTTTTTTCGTGTCTATATACATTGAAAATGTTCTTTGTATATATTTATAAATTTTTCTTCATTTTGGGAATTGCTTTCTCCATTTATCGACTATTTTCAAGGCCTACTATTTTATGCTGACCGGTTTTTCTTTCTCTAAATGAGTTCATCCATTTAGACGTGGGTAGATGGTAAAATTTTGAACAATGAGATTCTGTTTCTTTGCCCTGTTCTCTCTACTCTCTCTCTCTCTGTTATGTCCTGTAGTTTTATTAGGCTGGGAATAACATAATTAATCTTTCATTGAAGTAAGTGCCAATTATAAAACTTGAATGGTAGAAGAAGACAAATTTGCAATTTACTTTGCTAGGAAAATTTTCTGGTTTTGTCTGTGGTGGGAAGCCTGCAAGATTTTGGATGCGAATCGTTGCCCGTTTGTAGGTGCTGGTATGTTCTTTTAATTTTTTCATATTTTGTTACAGGTAGATTGTGAACTAGTTAAAATTGATATCAATTGCCACATTCAAGGTGACGTTGTTCTTGAATGTATAAGTTTGGACAATGATCTGGAAAGGGAGAAGATGATGTTTCGAGTTATGTTTAATACATCATTTATAAAGTCAAATATTTTGATGCTTAACCGTGATGAAATTGATATCTTATGGCATGGAAAGGATAAATTTCCAAAGGATTTCAGAGCAGAGGTATGTTCAATTACTATTTTTGTTTCACCCCCCACGTCCTTCTCATTGTTAAACATATTTCTCAGTTTTCCTTCTTTCTTATATTATTATTATTACTTTTTTTTTTCATCTTCTCAAGTGTAAAGAAGTTGTGTTTGGATGAAGGTTCTTTTCTCAGAGATGGATACTACCGCATCAGTTATTTCTGTTGAATCTCCAAATATTGATGAGAAAGATGGTCTTCCAATTGAAGCATTTGCTAGAGTTCAAGAGATGTTTAGCAATGTAGAATGGCTAAGCCCAAAGGCAGAAACAGCTCTTAATATGCTTCAGAAAATAACAGCTACAAATTTTCTTCAAGAGAAACGGGTTAGTTTTGGCTCTTTCGACCAATTGTCCAGTTTTGGCTCTTTCGACAGAAACCAGTTGCTCGATTTATCTTTTGAAAAACTAATCTCGGAACCAGAGACATATGAAGACAATATTAGTAGTCCCCGATCGAAGATCGAAACAAAACAATCTCAGCCTTCTTCTGAACTATCTAGCTTAGCAAGTTCAGAGAGATCAAAGATTGAACCTTTAGAATTGCAGGCTGCTCTCCAACTACCACCTCAGACAAAAATCATTACCCAACGAATACCTGAACCTTCCTTTTCTACATCAGTCTCCTTCCGTAGTTCTGTGCAAGGTTCACCACGCCCAATGTTAAGATATAACAGTGCACCCTCAGCTCTTGGCATTACAGCTTTATTACACGATCATTCTGAAATTAGTAGCAAAGAAGTCGTACATCCTGCGACGATATCTTCGCCATCATCTGGTCGCATGACTACGAATGCTCTAGATTCACCTAAAAATATTCAGCCATTAGAGCCAAGCTCTACATTAGAAAATTCTTCCACCACCATGTCAACTTCAACCATTCCTGATCCATTGTCACTCCACCAACTTTCTTTAAAACCTATTAAAGCTTCAATTTCTCACCCATCTCCAAAGACATCATGGAGGAGAAGTCAAGTATCACCATCCTCATTACAACCAACACCTACCCCTTTCCCTGGGGTGTCTCCACCGTCTTTCAATGAAAGCTTACATTCAATATCCTCTTCTTCTCTTTTATTAAGACCATCTCCATCTTCCCGTACTAAGGAACCATTTTCTATTTCCCCTCCTCCCCTCTCTCATCTCGTTTCACCTTCGTTTTTAGTAACTTCTCCATCTTCTAATAGGACAAATGGTTCAATTTCCCCATCTCCACCACAACCTTCTTCTACAACACTATTATTATCCTCTACAAAGACAGCCTCATTGGATGATCGTCTAGTTTCTTTTCAGTCACCTAAAAAGAATTTGGTGATCGCCCCTCCCTCTCCTTCGCCTTCCCCACCACCTCCTTCTCCATGTTCTAGCCCTAACATGGGCAGACCTCCACCTTCAACCCCACCTTTTCTCCCATCTTCTTTGATTTTAACATCTACTTGTGGTTCTAGCATCACGTTTTCAGGGCCGGTGCCACCACCTCCTCCTCTTCCCAGTCTTGCACCTCAGGATTCTACCACCGTAGTTAGGAACTCGGCGGTTGTACCTGGCCCTCCACCTCCCCCACCTCCACCCTCTCTTAGTTCTTCTCTAGGTCCTAGTATTGTATCTTTAGTGCCTCCTCCTCCTCCTAATGTTTCTGCAACAACCCAAGTCTCTGGTCCCCCTCTTCCTCCCCTTCCACCTTTTGCAAATTCTGGGTCTACCTCATGTCCAAGTGTTGTAACGTCAGCTCCACCGGCTCCACCTCCTCCAGGATTTTCTATTAAGGGTTCAACAACACATGCTCCACCTGCACCTCCTCCTCCAGGTCTCAGCGGTGTCAATAATAACAACAACATACCTTCCGTTCCTGTACCACCTTCCGCTCCTGGACCACCTTCCGTTCCTGGACCACCTTCCATTCCTGGTTTATTTGGTGGAAAGGGACGAGCCATTGGACGTTTGAACCCTAAAAACCTATCTCAACCTAAGAAGTCCAATTTGAAGCCTTATCACTGGTTAAAATTAACAAGGGCCATGCAAGGAAGCTTATGGGCAGAGACACAAAAGTCAGATGAAGCTTGCAAGTATGTGTCATATATTTTAGTTGTCTCTTATATGTTACAAGTTTCCTTCTGTTAATTTAATTAATCTGTTTGTGATAGAGCTCCGGAGTTTGACATGTCCGAACTTGAAAGTCTTTTCTCTGCAGCTGCACCGAATTCGGATACGGGAGGTTCTGGTGCAAATTCAAATCGCAGAGCCTCAGGGCCAAAGTCGGAAAAAGTTAATTTGGTAATGAAAGAAATAAACTTAAAATCACATTCATTTCTTTGCCTGAAGATTCAAGCCAGTTTTAGCATAATTTTACCTGTTGAAGAATCTCAATCCCATTGATTGGATTCAGTTGGTGCGAAAATTAGTTTTTCTTAATTTGTGAACCATCCTACATTTAGGTATTGGCTAGTGCATCTCATACATTATTTTCTATATGAATAGGAAGGCGTGCAGTTGTAGAAAAAGATTTGTGTTGTCTGCTGAACTTTGTAGGTTGACTCTTAAGTTTATACAAATATAGTTATGTCTACATGTCATTGGATATCTCATTGGTAGGGGATAATTTTAAGTTGTTAGTTTATTTGTTGCAATATGGAACAATTGAACTTATAGTTTTTGAACTTGGAACTACTTTTTAGATCCTGAGTTTTGTATTAAGTAGTTTCTCGTCAAATAACGAATACCTTTCATGTGTTAAAACATAAAATTGTGGCTAACACACTGACCACATGATACATTGTTATATATTTTCATTGAAAGCAATTTATGTTTCATGTCTGACAGATCGAACTTCGACGGGCCTATAATTGCGAAATTATGCTCTCGAAAGTTAAGATTCCTTTGCCTGATATGATGGTAAGTTATTAATTTGGTTCTTTATTGAAGTTGAAGATAGAGTTTTGAGCAATATATCAACAAGATACTAAACATCTTAACTGCATAACACATTACATAGTTTCTGATTATTTGTTTTGGTATTATTATTGTCAGTGCTCAGTCCTTGCGTTGGATGAGTCAGCATTAGATGTGGATCAGGTTGAGAACCTAATCAAATTTTGTCCAACAAAGGAAGAAATGGAATTACTTAAGGTACTCATTTTCTTCTGTGCAAGTGCTTAGATTCAGTAGTCTGATTCATATTGTATTCATACGGTATGTCATTGAATGTTTAGGCCACCTCCCCCTTTCGTGAGAAAAGGAATTTTTTTGTGGCTGTTTGGAGTTTGTACTACTTTGTGGTGTCTGTGAGGAAGAAAAACAATAAAATCTTTTGGGGCGAGGAAAATCATCAAAAGGACCTTTAGGTCATATTTTGTTTGATTGGATGCCTTTTTTGTCGGCCCCTTCCTTCTTTTGTGGGCTCTTTTTGACCGTGCATCTTTCATGTTTATCTCAATGAAAGTTTTGATGTTATATTTTATTTTCTTTAGTTTGTACTAATTCTTTATGTTCTGCTTTGATATCTACCATAATTTTGTTGAAGATTTACTTGCTCCTTTTGACATTGGAAATTTTTGGTTTTACGTTCAGGGGTACACTGGAGACCATGACAACTTGGGAAAATGCGAACAAGTGTGTTAATACATTACTTTCTCTCTCTCTCTCCCTTCCATTTTTTTTAATTATTAACTTATCATGCAATTCAACCTTCATTTCCATATTATTTGAACCATGGCTTGAGAAAATCCTATTTTAACATCTGAGTCCCTTCTTTTATACATTTTGGTTTTCATGTGTTTTATTGAGAATTTGCTTCCTACAATAGCAATTAACCTTTTTCTGTCCTTATCCCAATAGTTCTTCTCAGAATTGATGAAAGTCCCACGAGTTGAATCCAAGCTAAGGGTTTTTTCTTTCAAGATACAATTTCATATGCAGGTGAGGGTACAACCTATTTAACCATTCCGTTACTTTCCCATTTTCCTTCTAATTTATTTGTCACCAATTTCACTATTTTCACTTTCTAGGTTTCTGACCTTAGAAATAGTCTGAATACTGTCAATTCGGCATCTGACGAGGCAAGTGATATTTTTTTAAATTTTCTTATTAGGTGCGTTGTTTGGACATTTTCACATTTTAAACCCTTTCTTTATGTGTTAGTCAGATCAGAGGTTCGACAAAGTTGAAAAGGGTAATGCAAACAATCCTTTCATTGGGTAATGCGTTGAACCACGGAACGGCTAGAGGTGATCGAATCTTTTCCTTTATAGGATCATATCAAATGTTTATTTAGCTCTTTTAAATGTCACGCATCTTTAAGAATTGAGCATAAGAATTAAGAAAACATCATCTGAGATGAAAAATGAAGAACATATGTTTATTTATTTATTATTATTATTATTATGAGTTAAGATGAATGCATGTTAATGTACTAAAATTATCGTCATAATGAATATTTTTAAAAATTTCAACTTATATTTAGTTATAAATAATTTTAACTGTACTAATAGTTAGATAAATATATTATTGATGTTTTTAATGAATTGTTCTATATAAACTGAATTATACTCACTTTTTAAAGCCATTAAGAAGTTGCCTCTTTTCTCCTTTATAATTGTGTACGCTGTCAATATTTTTTATTTATGCTGTAACTTGTTTGTAGTTTATGCTTTATCATAAAAGCTTTTGAATGGTATCACTAAGACATCAAGTGTTCTGCTGTAATGAGTTCTTGCTATTGTTCATGTAGGCTCTGCTATTGGATTTCGGCTTGATAGTCTCCTCAAACTCACTGATACGCGAGCCCGAAACAGTAAGATGACTCTCATGCATTATCTATGTAAGGTAGACTTCTCCTGTTCTGTTCAATACATTATTTATTTTGCTTGCCAAATAATTTTACAGGCTTGCATTCATAGTACCACAGCATTCTTTGTATTGTATTTCAGAAAAATCCTTTCTCTTCCAGTGAAGTACACTCCAGTCCCACCTGCATTTAGTACAAATGATTTGCCATATTTTCATGTCAATTCTATTTTTGTAATGTGCATACATCTATCGTACCAATTGGTCTTGAGATGAGTAGCTCATGTATTTTATAGATCATCAACATGCCCTGTGAAGACGGTGCCCCTCATCACTCTTAGATTGGATCTCAATTTCTTTTTATTGGACCGAATACTTGTTTGAGTTTAATAGACTCTGATATCATATTAGATAGTATGAGGTTTTATCTCAAAATCAATCAATTGATAGTGAGAAGAGTAGCTAGTTTATCTTTTTAATGTGAGATTCTAAATAGTTTTCTTGCTCAGCATAAACCATAATGCATTTTCTAATAAAGAGCAGAGTAGTTCCATTCCAAGTTAACGTGCAACTTCGAATATCGTGATAAAAATGAATCATTATAGGACTATTAGATCTTTTAAAGGTAGCATTTAACCTGTCACAAAAACTAGATGGCTGGGGGAGATCTAGTTGTAGTATGACCTGCCAATTTGTAAAAGTCTGGCATCCTACAGAGATCTACTTTTATTTTTCGAAGGAAGAAAATTTCATATGCGGGTTCAAGGTTGTCATCTACTTAAGAATTTGCTTTCTTCACATCCAAATATTGAAATTGTAGACTTCTTGGATGAAAATGGACGCGGAGGGGAAGAATGAAATTGAAGTTTTTCGTTCTGTTGAAGCCATTTTCAAGCCTGTTGCTGAGAATTTGTTTTGAATTTTTTTATATATGTTCATTTGTAAGATACTACCTGATTAATCGCAGGTGCTTGGGGAAAAGCTGCCAGAACTCTTAGATTTTCCGAAGGATCTTGCGAGTTTGGAAGTTTCTACAAAGGTATTATTATATTGATAAAATTTACTTTTTGTCAAAGTGAGCATAGCTCAATCGGCATCCGAGATCTGTGGTTCGGATCTCCACTAATTAATTACTTTTTGTTCCTCTGTGGTCCAGTGTTGTTTGTAGGTAAAGCTAATCGTTTTGTAATCATGCAGATTCAACTGAAATATTTGGCAGAGGAAATGCAAGCCATAAGCAAAGGGCTTGAGAAGGTTGTTCAGGAATTGTCTAATTCAGAGAGCGATGGGCCCATTTCAGAAACTTTTTGCCTGGTATAGTATGTTGAATCGTGTTAAATCACTCCAGAATTCAAATATTTTTTATTTTTTTTTATTTTTATTAACCTTCATTCATCGTTTCAAACTATTATGGAGTGGCCTAGTGGTCAAGTGGGCTTTTGGGTGCTCAAAAGGTGATAGGTTCAATCTATGGTGGCCACCTACCTAGGTATTAATTTCCTATGACATCCAAATGTTGTAGGGTCAGGCGGTATGTCCCGTGACATTAGTCGAGGTGCGCGCAAACTGGTTCGGATAGTCATAGATATAAAAAAAGAATACAATCTTCTTCAATGACAGAGATAATACCAAAGGGGAGATACCCCTCTAAAAAGACGGATCCCCTGACACAGCACGAGAACTCGAACCTTAAATAAGCATCTTGTTCAACCTACTTTTAGCCAACCGGCCAACAACGCCATTATAAGATCTATTACAAAGGAATGCAATTCTTAATATCAATAATAATGTTATTGAATGGAGAGAAATCTTGAGAATTTATCTTAATAGCATCAGATTCTACCAACCTTAGGCCCAATTCCTAAATGGTCTTCGAACCATCTCTCACTACAACACCTGATCCAAACAAACCAGACTTGGATTCCACCAGCATAGGACTACCACTAGCCTATACCGCTCAATGTATTCAAAATTTTAAATTGATAGATTAGGGTAAATTTAATTATATTAACCACACTTCCTTTCACTTATAAGTTTGAAAATGTGAAAATATCCAACAAATGAAAATCAATATTAATTGGAGATGAAATGAATTGACATGCATTAGAAAATAGAACATAGAACATACAACCTCCTGCTGATATAGTATTGAATTATATTGAATCATGTGAAATCACCCATCAACCCAAAATTTTAACTCTATTATGATAAATTTATTTATATCAGTTGTATAAGAGTTAATGGATAGTCTTATCTTTGTAAAGTTTATTAGTAGTTTGCTTTAAGACATGGTAGTTTGGCCGATTTTACAATTATATCCACCGAATATTAACTCGCCATTTTTGGTTGCTTCTCCTCTAGTAAAGATGTGGCTTCTTTCAATTCATATCAGTTTCTGATCTCATTGTTTACTTGGATATATATTCAGACTTTAAAAGACTTTCTTTCACATGCGGAGTCTGAAGTCAGGTCTCTTGCCTCTCTTTATTCTAATGTGGTATGTATGATACACTCTTTTCTTTAATCTCGTGAAAGCAGCATTAGAAGTTTTCTAACTGCGCATATTTTCAGGGTAGAAATGCCGATGCACTGGCTCTTTATTTCGGCGAGGATCCAGCACGGTGCCCTTTCGAGCAAGGTATGTCTAGCACTGCCACTGGGCTATATCCGTTCCTTTGCCCCATTAATAATCTAAAGCGAAGTATCAAAATGCACCATTATTTTTGGTACTGAAATCCAAAGCATTTGTTTGGAATCAGTTGTTTCTACACTGCTCAATTTCATGCGGATGTTTGTGCGAGCGCATGAAGAAAACTGTAAGCAGCTCGAATATGAAAGGAAGAAAGCACTGAAGGAAGCAGCAGAAAAGGAGAAGCTAAAGGTCAGTAGCCCGAAAAAGGGGTCACAATCTCGAGTGTTCTAACAAACATTCCTACAACATACTAAGTTATTCTCCATATGCTGTGACAATAGTAGTAACCCACAACTGACTGCACATGATCGAATAATGCCAGCATCAAGTTTCGGAGGCACGGGATGTAGAATAAGTAGCCTGTACCGGATGAAATCGAAAAAGCAGCAAGTATTCTACTGAACTTGTATTGTTTCTTAACAAAAAAAGAAGAAATCATCGTTGGTTTGGATCTCATCAACCATTGTTGCTGTCATGTTTGTGTAACTAACTGGTAGGGAGGTAGATTTTTGGAGCAGATGGTGAAGTTTAAGGATGTCTTGTTTGAGGAATCCCTCAAATAGGACTTGGTTAGATATCAGAATTTTGCTGTAAAATATATCATTTGTAATAGTAGTTTGTTCATATTCCATATAATATCGTCTAATATATTCTTTACCATGCAATTCTTTCCTTCTTAAATATGTAACATTAAAACAAATTGTTATGGGATGAGGAGACTTTGGAGTGTGGTAGGCAATGTTCTAATTGTCATGAAGATCATTAGGAGCAAATTTCTTTGAGAATTTAGTGACTTTATAACATATATATATATATATAATAAGAGAAATAGTTAGATTCTATAATATTTATTGTTTATTGGTAGGAAATTTATTTTTAAATAGGTGATTACTATTGAACAAATATTTTTTTGGTTCTCATCAATTAATCTATTGTATATGAGCAGTGTATCTATTTCAATTTATAGATCGAACAAATAATTTTTTGGTTCTCATCAAGTAATCCATCTGGCAATTGAGCAGTGTAAATATTTCAATTTTTATTATTAACAATTAAGTTTATATTTATTATTAATCATTAATTAGTAGTGCAACTGTGATTGACATTTCTTTTCTTCAAACATGTGCAAAAAAAAAAGAAAAAGAAAAAGGATGAAGTGTCTGTTTTGGTGGTTAAGTTTTCAAAGCTTCAATTCATTTTCATCAAAATGTTCAAATTAGTTTTTCATTAGCATATTTTCTTTTAAAAAAAAGAAGAAAGAAAAGAAATGGAATATGAATGCAAATTCCAGTGACAATTGACATTCATTTCTTGAAATTTACTTGTAGTGTCTATTTTGTTCATTAACTTCCCATAAGAATGGGTTTGTGATACGTCTGTCATCTTGTTTGGTGACAATTTATTTCAATTTTAAGGTTAGGGGTTTGATCTTAAAAATCTACATTTGACTCTTATTTACTTTGAGTAGCAGTAGATCTTTACATAATATGTAATGTTCACTTTAACATAAATTTTTGTGGTCTTTTTTTTTTTTTTTTTTTTTTTAATTCACCCAAAAGACAACATATCAAAGAGATGATTGTCTGTGTTCGTATATTTATGATCTAACCTCTTATCTAATCAATGTGAAACTACACTTTGTTTATAATTTCAATAATCCTCTCTTTTGACAAAATACAATCGACATGATATGAGCTTCTATAATTAAATACTCATTTTTTGAATTACACTTGAACACATCTAAGTTCAACTAAGATCCTTTTAAATTACATTTGAGTACCATAAAAGCTCAATTACAAATTATCCGAATTACAATTGAGCACATTTCATAAGCACTTCTTACCGAAACACATAATTCATAAGCACTCCATTCCAGAAACCTAATATGCTCAATTACGAGCACATTTTAGAAGGTCTCTTAGCAGAGCACTTAGTTTAGACGCACTCTTCACTTATATACCTATGATTTACTTTTTATTTAAAGAATGTGAGCTATACATTTTGTTCGTATTTCGGTGGGCTTAAGACTAGAAATAGTAGAGCATGGGAAAAGAACATAGTGAAGAAGTTTGAAGTCAATGGGATTGGAATTCAAACAATTATTAATCCTTTTCACGCACGACAAGTTAGAGCAAGTGTGTGTTCTTCAGCTCAGTCAACTTTTGCCGATCTTTTTGTTCCCATTTGCTCCATTTTTCCCTATAGTACTAAGCCTATATAGTTTAGTTTGTCTATATAGTTAAGCCAACAAAAACAGTAATTCCAAATGAATAGGTTGGTGGCACGTTGGTTCTCTCAATCGGTAGTATTCAATTTCAATTCTATGATTAAAGGTTCGATAATGAAAATTGGTAATTTACTTTCATCTTGTTTGAGATTAGTACTACCCTTTAGGTAGGGTTTGCATATCCTTGTGATTTTTCAAAGTCCTTTATACCACTCGGAATCTTCATTCTTACATTTGATGAATCGCGCTGTTTTTTTTTTTTTTTTAATTTCTTTAAAATTTATACTTATATATGAATATTAACAAATTTAACTAGTACATTCTCTTTTTTTTTTTTTTTTTGAGAAAAATTTAACTAGTACATTCGATCAAATAGAAAGTACCAACTTATTGTTATATGACATTAAAATGTGTGAAATATGCCAACGAGAGTAGTTGCTCAGCAGCATCACTGTACACCCAATGAGCAAGAGGCCATGGGTTTGAATCCACACACTCCCAATTATTATAATTTCAAAAAAAAAAAAAAAAAAGTGTGACATACTCAATATGATATAGACATGAACGATTTGTGAGGTTGGATAAAATCATAAAGAAACTTTCAAAATTAAAGGAGCCAAATGGTTCATTTAGGTTGATAAATTAATCTTAAGGTTTTTGATATAACGATCACCTTATAGAATTATATTTAACATATAGATTATTCAAATGGTTCATTTTCATATCTCTAAATCATGGTGTCGTTTTCTTTGAATATTTTTGGAACACAAGCAAAAGAAATTTGGATATTTTTATGTGATGGTTTTTGAATTAGATTGAGGTCCTCAATTGGAGAATTTTGAATCTTGGTGGTCTTGATTTGGACTCTTTTTTTTTTTTTTTTGCTAAATAACACGCGCCACATAAACTAGTGATTTTTAAGATAAATAATTTTCTCTCGACTAAATTTCAACACAAAGCGTCAAATTTGGAATTCAAAATTTCAAACTTAATTTCTTTAACCGACTTTAAAAAAGAAGAAATTAAGATGTGTTTGAAAGGGCATTTATGTAAATTAGATTGAGTATAACCCAACTCAAAGTTGACTTACCAATAATAATAACTTGTGGGTTGGCTCAAACTTAGGTCACCGTTTTACATAATTTCTATCATCACTTCATATAACTTATCTTAAGATTTATTTTTTTTAAATAGCGGCAAATTTCTTAGCGGTGGTTAAGTTCTATTATATGTATAAATAAATTTCTTAAAAAGAAAAAACAAAAAGACAATATTGTCACATTAAGCATTGAACTCAAAAGTAAATTTAAAAGATATATTTTTTATATTGGAGAGTGTTTGGACTTGTTTACATGCATTTCGACTATTTTTATGAAATAATTCGATTAATTCTATAATATTTAAATGTCAAATAAATAGGTAAAAAAATTAATTTCTAAATGAGTGTTTGAACTGAAACTAAAGAACTAAAGAAAAGAGAATTTAAAAGTCGTCAAAATACTAAAATTCTTAAGAAATACGCAATAGTGTTTCTACCAAAAATTCTTTAAAGAAAAAAGTGTGTTTTTTAAAAAAACTTAAAGTTGTATCCTTAAGTCTCTCTCTATTCTATAGGAGTGGCTCACATTTATAAGAATGGGTTCTAATTTAGCATTTTGACTATTTTTTATTCCATTTGAATATTTGAAACAAAGCTATGAAAATAAATATCTCACTTACGAATTTTCTACTACTTTATACAATCATCTTCATTCATGATGATGGGATAAAAGAAAAACATTAAGATATAAATATTTACTTATTGCTCAATATGATAACAAAATTGACATTCTTGCACTCTTCCAAAGTTTTTCAAAATCTTTTATCAAACAACTAATACAAAAACAAAATACATAAAAAAATATATATAAAACACTAATTTTACATTATTATTCATGGACAATATAATAAATTCAACCACTTCCTTCTTTTCTTACCGAAATGGTTGATGACGTGTTGGTTTCATTATTCGGTAGTAATTCAGTTCAACATCATGATCACGGGATTCGATCCTGAAAAATGATATTCGGCTCTCATTTATTGGAGAGTAGTAATATACTTTACGAGGATTTGTGGTCCCTCTCTCTCAACATTTTTAACTAAACGACGTATCATTTTTCACCAATTTGTAGTTGATTAAAATAATAATAATAATAATGCTGATCAATAACTACGCTAATGCACTAGATCACATTTTTGGAAGCCTATACTCAAGGTCCGATACCACTTCCAACGCTCAAGACTCGAGATACATTAAAGGTTTTCTAGTTTGAATGCTTTCCAACAGACTCGAATCAAGGACGTCTGAAAGAACATATATTTTTCATAGTCCGTAGCTTCAACCAACTAGATTACTCCTTTAAGACCAAAAGAAAAAAAAATTCCAATTTTTAACCTAATTGATCTTTATTAATTTAACCGTGTCTCTAAATTTCTTGCGAATTCTTTCCGAGATAAACCAAGTATAAAGCACATGTTCACAAACGGCAAAGATGGTATATAGCTGAAAAAAAAAAAAAAAGTATAGAGCACAAAGCCTTTAGGGTTTATAGGGTTTATTCTCTATTTGTAATTTGGTTTCCCAAAACCTTCCCTGAAATGGCACCAGCAACAATGCCAGCAAATTCAGGATCCTTCTTCAAAGAGGAAGCCATTTTCTGTACCAAAAACTCCTGCCAAACCGCTGCCTCCGTCGACGCAGCCGACTCCGACGACGCGTAATCTTTTGGACTCTTAAACAGCCCGTCTTCGTGAATCAAATCGAGGGTTACAGTGGCACACGACGGCTTGATGGTGGCTAGGACGGGTACTGCACTGCCTTTGCCGCCATTGATGGACCTTAAAGATAACTCGGTTTGAAAATGGCTGGCATGGCTGTGTTCTCCTTCGTAAGTAGCCACCAAAATGGTTGGATCTTCCAAACTTCTTTGCACCTAACCATAGTAAATCAGAATGCTTAGTTTTTTTTTGTTGTTGTAATTTCTGGATTTTTAGTAACATAAACATTTGTTATATGTTTTTGTTTCTCGTTTTGAAAATTATATACAAATTTAGAAAATAACAAAATTTAAGCCCCATTTGATAAGTAAGTGCTAAATATTGATTTTTGAGCTCGAACTCCTAGAGTTGAAACCGACTCATTAGCTACAAAAGTCACGTTAATTTTTTTTTTTTAGATAATGTCACGTTAGATTGAAATACGCTTCAATAAATGAAACTGACATTTTAGTCGAATTAATATATAAATTATTTTTAAAAAATGGCTAGAATTAAGATAGAGATGGAAGAATTTGTTATTATGAGAAAAAATGGTAGAATTTGTTAGGTACCGATACAAATTTTCTTTTTAAAATATAAATTGAGGAAGTATTTTATCATTTTTTACTATAAAATATATATATCGACTTGAATTATGAGGTTTACATAAAATTTCAAATCAATTGCCTGATAATATTTTTTTAAGTATTGTCATCGAAATCTATAAAATTTTAATTTGATTGATCATTTCATTTACTTTTGTAAGTGTTGTAAGTTATTTCGTAAATTTAAGAGTCATATAAAATTTCACAAATATAATTGCAACAATTAACAAAAATATAAAAGTTAATAAATCAAATAAATTTTTAAAGATGTGTGACGGTAGCACTCCGTAGTATATCTATGTAATTTATCTTACATAAATATTCAAAAAGTAATATATTTAGCAAATAAGTTTGACAAAAAAAGAAAAAGAAATCCTTATTTTATTCATAGTATTTTTTAAAAAATATTTCATGCCTGACAAAATATGAAATACTTATTTAATTTAAACCTATCAATTGCAAGTTTCACTTGATTGAAGTTTATATGAGTCTTTGTTTGTCAAATTTAAGGAAAATTTAGATGGAGTATTTAGTAACTATTTATTAAAAATTACTTCTAAACGAGTTATTGTAACTACTCATTTTTAACTATTCAAAATAACTCTTCATTTTTAACCATTCATTTCAAACGACTCAAAATAATTCCTCATTTCCAACCACTCATTTTTAATCATTGATTTCCAACTAGTAAAAATAACTTATTTTTAATCACTCATTTTTAATCATTCATTTTTAACTACTCAAAATAACTTCTTATTTCAAATTCACGCCAAACAAACTATTGTCTCTAACTCCTCTACAAAAAAAAAAAAAAAAAAACTACATTCAAACAAGTTTTTTACAACAATTCCTCTATAAAAATCTACATAGAAACAAGCTATAACAAGAACCTCAATTTTTTAACTACTCAAAATAACTCCACAAACTAACTTCTCATCTAAACACCTCTATTAGTTTCACTTTATTGAAAAATATCAATTTTGTAACTATCAATTTAATATGATTGAATTCATTTTTGCTACATTTGGATTTTTCTAAAATTTTAACATTTATAGATATTTTTACTTTTTTTTTGCTACTCATGAAAAATTCCCATTTTAAAAACTAATTTTAAAAAAAATTATATTTTAATAGTAGATTGTTCTTGTTTATACATCTCTAAATCTAAATGATCTCTCGCTCTATAGATATAGATAGATATAGATAGAGGGGTTACCTTCTTTTTGACGGGACAATTTGGTGCAGAGGAACACTTGAAGTAAGCTCTTGGAGAAGGGTTGTCTCTTGTGACTTTTTGCCCATATTTCCTCCATTGATATCCATCTTTCACCACCTTTTTCATAATTATTTCATACATTCCAATAAGACTCTTAAATTATATTTAGGAATTAATCAATCAACCAAAAATAATCATCTACTTTTACAACACATGTATAACCTATATAGAAACAGATCTTGTTCAAGTAAGGTCGTAATTATATATGAATATGTATATACTAACCACACCTCCCAATGATTTGTATTTGAGATGGATATGTCGACACTTCTAATCTGGTATTAGAGTTCATTAAGCCCAAACGGGTGTTTGGTCCAATAAAATAAAATTGAAATTCAATTCAAGAGATAGATGAACTACTCCTTTCATCACCAATTAATTTTAAGATGGATATCCACGCTCTCTAATATATACAATATTCTCATTTGTTTCTATGGGTTAATCATGGCTTTAAAGCCTTACCTAAATTTAGTTAGGATTGTGTTGGTGGGAGTTGGGGTTCAAACATCACATACCAAATCTCAATCTTTGCAAATCACTTTACCCAAATTCAACAAAACAAACTACTAAATCCAAGCTTTTAAAAGTCAACTGTTTTTTCTTCTTCTTTTGTTTTCTCCTCTTTTTGAAATAATTTAGGAAAATTAAATTTTTTTTAAAAAAAGGGAAAGGATTTTTTTTTTTTTTTTTTTTTTTAAAACAAGGTATGAATAATCTTATATCTTGAAGGCTAAAAAAAAATTCCTATCAAACCCGAACCAAAACCCTAATTAGTAATCTCTAAAACCTAGTTAGCTAAGGTTATGCTCTCAAGCATGCAATTAAAACTAGGGTTAGAAATAATCATCCATGAATTTGACCGTAGTGGTTAATTAAGTCAGAGAACTAAGAGTTTATGTGTTCAAAAATCATGATAGCTACCTACCCGGCCTAAAAATTAAATTGTACACGTTTTTTAGACAACGAAATATTTTAGAGTAAAACGGTTGTCACATAAAAATAGTCGAGATTGCACGTAAAAGCTGGCTTGAACACTCATATATATTAAAAACAAATGACTAGTACTGTTAGAAACCATACCAAGCTTGGATCTGATGCATCTTTTTGCACAAAAACCTTAGAAACCTTTGAATTTCCATTTAATCTTGGCCTTCTAAGCCACCTGTTGAAATCTTCATCCCTTGTGCTAATCCCTTCCAAATTCTCATACTCTAATTCTTCTCCTCCTGCCTTTCTCTTCCTTGAAATAGCTTCTATTTCTGAGTTTTGCTTTTGTTGGCTCATCAAATGCATCACTTCTTTTTGAAGATTCATGTATTTCTCATACATGGATCTTAACATCTGATTTAACTTCCCATTCTCTTTAACCTTTCTATCTAGCTCTTCTTCTATTGTCGATCTCGAATCGCTTCCCTGATTTTTAATTAACAAACGAAAACGGTTGTCATAACCGCTATTAAGATTAGGGTAAAGTTCAAGAGTGAAGATTTGAATCTTCGATCATCGCATAACATATCGTGTAGTAGTTTGAAACACAAAGGTGATCCGAAAATTTGCATTGTCATGCACTATGATTTCATTTAAATCATGACTACTATACAATAAAATAATCCTAAAACTTATCTTTTGCAAATTAAGAAGAAAATAAATGAAAACATATAAATTATATTAGTTCATGGGATTTACCTTATTTGCCAAGCTTAGTGAGAGTTTTTCTTCATTCCAATAGATTTTTCCAGCTTCAAACTCTCTTTTCTGCTTAAAATAAAATTTTAAAAAAATACAGGAAATTAAAACAAACAAAGAAGCTAAATTTCTTATAAATAAAAAGCTTAATTTACAGAGAGAAAAATACCAGAAAATTACAAAATGAATCAAACTTACTGAAGAATCACGAGCCACATCCTTGGCTGAATTAGCATAAGATGAAGCAGGATTCACATTAAGGTCTAAGAAAATATCCATTGTGTAATTATTGCATACAAGAAAGAAAAACTAATTAATTATAAAAGGTGAAGAAAATTGCATGAAAAGAGAGAAGAAGAAGAAAAGGAAAAATCAAAAGCGGTTTTTGAGGAAGAAGAGAAGAAGGGTTTTTTGTAGAAAATGGAGTGATCATAGAAAGAACACTTATATATAAAGGAAAAAAAAAAGTAGGGAAAATTACTTTATTTTAGTCCCTAGATATTATGAACTAGTTTCAATTTAGTCTCCTAATTTTAAAATTGAACATATTTACTCACACTTTTAATCTTTGTGAATTTGTTTACTTTTATATTTTTTCTTTTTTTTAAAATTAAATTACATCAAAACTAAAATAATCACTTCACTAATATATTGAAAGTGGATTTGAATTGAAATACAACACATTAACCAAGACAACAGGCCATCACAACCGTTTCATAAAAAAAAATAAAAAAATAAAAAATAATAATAATAATAATAATTTCTCTAAAATTATATTAAAAAACACATGTTTACATGGTGCTTTTATATATTAGTATTATTATTATGTTGAAATTTCATTATCGTTCTATTACTTTAGAGTTTATTCTAATTTAGTTTTGAAACTTTTAAATATTTAATTTTAGACTGCATACTTCTTAAAGTATTAAAATCTGGTCCTTATGGTAATTAAGTTTTTGTTAATTTTTCTTTAAAAATCAATTTCTTTCTCAATAAAATTTAAAAATATATTCACATTTTATTCTTACATGTGTTAAAGCTATTAATGTTATTTAACTAAATTCAATTAATATTAACTTTAAACTTATTATAGAAAACAAATTTAAGCTTTTTTAATATATAAAAACTAAAATTAAACATTTAAAAATTTAAAAATCAAAATAAAACAAATTTGAAAGTACATGAACTAAAATAAAAACCAATTTCCAAGGTATATATACTAAAATTGTATTTAAACTTATTATTGTTATTGAACTAATTTTAATATTAAAAAATTGATTTCAATACAAATTATATAGACTAAATTTTAAGTTTTATTAAAAATATAGGACTAAAATTTGAACAACAATATAAAGATTAAAACTAAATAATAAAATAAATACAAAGTAGAAGAGAAAATGATATTTTAATCAAACTTAAATTAGCATATAAGGGGTCATATGTATTTTGTCTATGTTTGTCCCCATTCTTCTGGTATTGGGTTTTGGAATTCTTTTGGGAGTCCAACCCTTTAATTCATTCATTCATAAAACATCACACTTTTTTTCTTCAATTTTTGTTTTTGGTTTTTGTTTTTTGGTTATGTTGACTTTGAAATTAGAATGAAACGGTTGATTTGGGTGTCCTATTTGTTCCACACGCTTTCGAAAATGAAATTACATTTTTGCTCATTATGGTTTGTATGAGAAAGAAGATTTTTTTTTTTTTTTAAAGCAAAGGAAACATAATATTATTAATAAGACTAAATGGAGGAGGATGTATTTTTATAAGACTAAATGGAGGAGGATGTACTTTTATAGAGGATCCAAATGGCTTTCTTTTTTTTTTTTTAAGAAAGATACGATATATTATAAAAGAGGATTAAGAGTCATGATTACATAACGCTCTCCAGTTAAGAGCGATAATAACTAAATCAAAATGACGGAATAGAGAAGATTTAGAATACCAAGAAGCCATTTTAATGATCACACTATCATAAAAAGTGTTCGGCTCCACATCCATATAAGAATCCTCGAAGATTCGAGCATTACGCTCACGCCAGGCACACCACAAAACAGCTGTAATAATATTTGTCTTGATGACATTGTGTTGATTAGTTGGCTTGTTATCGATCATAGAAAGCAGAAATTCTGAAATATTGGTGTTAAAGGACATAGGCCTGAAGTTAGAGGGGAGACGGCTCCACATACTACTAAAAAAGGGGCAGCGAAGGAAAATATGATCAATATCCTCGTTAGCAGCCTTGCAAAGAACACATCAGTTTGGGTTAAGGTGCATAAGCGGAGATCTTCATTGCATAGTATCAAAAGTGTTTAAACCACGGTTAAGCAAAATCCACAGAAAAATTTTGACATTTTTTAGGGGTCCTAGAGACCAAAAAGAGGAGGAGAAGGAAGGTATATTGTCCGAGATATTTTCCATATATAACGTTGCTTTCAAAGATTTCACAGAGAACATGCCTGTCGTATCCTTCATCCATTCCAAAATATCCCCCGCCTCCAAAAGAGGACGTCTCCAATTTGCAGAAATCTCAGACCAACGAGACCGTTTCCTGTCAAGAAGTGGACGACGAGGGAAAAAGTCCCAAACTTGATCCAAATGCCTCCACGCTTCATTAACACTAAGATCTGCACAACCGACATTGCAAAAAATGAGGAAATTGATAGCGGTCTATCGCCAACCCATTTGTCCAACCAAAAGCGGGTTTTGTTTCCATTCATGATTTTCCAACAAGAGTGTCCTAGAATGGACTCAGTATGTTTGACAATGAAAAACCAAGGAGATCTAGAGCTACAAAAATTAGTTTTGTTAGGGATAGAGCCCAAAAACGAAGGTGAGTATTTGGAAATAATCAGCTGTTTCCAGAGAGTATTCTCGGTGAAAAATCTCCAAATCCACTTACCAAAGAGAGCCATATTATGAATATGCATACGATCAATACCCAAACCTCCTTTCTCTTTGGCAAGAGTCACAAAGTTCCAACGGATAAAGTGTGAACCACAATCTCCACCCACAGCTTTCCAAAGAAAGTTTCTGAGGCGCTTCTTGATAGACTTGTAGATGGAAACAGGGGCCTTGAAAACTGAGAACATATATGTAGGTAAGTGGCTAAGAATTGACTGTATCAAAGTGACGACCACCACAAGATAGATATTTATATTGCAATTTCGTGAGCTTTTCTCAATGTTATCCGTTACCGGTGTCCAAAATGATGTTTTGCGCGGATTACCCCCAAGTGGCATACCAAGATACATCATAGGAAGATCCATAGGTTTACACTTCCACATAGCAGCCATATAGTGCATATATAATGTATTGATGTTGACTCCCGCAAAAGAGGATTTGTTAGCATTAATAGCCAGACTAGGAGAAGCTTCAAATGAACAGATAATATTGAGTAAATTCACAATCTTATCAGGTTCGGCCACTGAAAAAAGCAGTATATCATCAGCAAAAAGTAAATGTGAAATTTGAACATCCCGAATAACACGACCCTGAATCAGACCCTTAGCTTAAGCATCAATGAAAAGGCCAGATAGATAATCCATAACTAAGACAAATAAGAAAGGGGATAAGGGATCGCCCTGCCGGATCCCACGATTAGATTTCATCCTGCCACGGGGCTTGCCCTTGACAAGAATAGAGAGATTGACAGTTGACATACAGGCAGACATCCACTTTCTCCAGACAGTATTAAAAGCTTTTTTCTAAAGAATGGTAGTGATGAAATCCCAATTTATCTTGTCAAAAGCTTTCTCCACATCAAGTTTGATGATCACCCCCTGTTTTTTAGAGCATCCCCAGTAATCAAAAACTTCGTTAGCCAAACAAATTGCATCCAAAATTTGATGGCCATGGACAAAAGCACATTGGAATTTGGAGATAGTATGAGGTAGAACCAATTTTAATCTTTCAGCAAGTACCTTAGAAGGATTTTATACACACTTGTAGTAAGACTGATAGGTCTATAATCTGCAGCTTTCGTAGGTTTAACAGATTTAGGGATCAAAGCCACATAAGTTTCATTGATAGCCTGATTCACAATGCCATTTTGATAAAAGTCTTAAAACATCTCCATAAAAGTACTTTTGAAAGTATTCCAATTTTTTCTAAAAAATTCAATAGTGAAGCCATCAGGGCCTGGTGCCTTGTTGCAACCTAGACTATTAATACTATTGTAAACCTCTTGTTCAGAGAAGGGAATGGTAAGAGATTCAGCTTGTGCAGTAGAAATGGGATTCCAATCCAGGTTTGTAATAAGCCAATGTTCGCCACTATTACCGGCACAAAAAGAAGTAAAATAATTCAGAAACTCGTGTTCAATAGCAGCGTCAGTGACACAGATGTTACCAGTTCCATCGACTATTTCAGAGATAAAACTATGTCTTCTTCTGACCGCGCAAGATTTATGAAAGAAATAGTTGTTTTCATCCTCCTCAAGAAGCCAAGATTTCTTACAACCCTGCCTCAGTAATCTTTCATCATTGAGAACAATGTTACTGTAATCCGCCTTAAGCGCAAGCCTTTTATCAAGATCCACCTGAGTGATAGAACCATCGACCTCAAGATTGTCAATGGAATCAATTTATTTTAAGATAACATGTCTAGCCGCTTGGTTTGGAACAAAAGTAGTTCGATTCCAATCTTTGCAAATGGATTTCAAGTAACTCCTAGCCACTACCAATGATTTAACGGTCACACTACAACAACATAACTTAATGTTGTTTTTTTTAGAAAATTTGAAGGATAACCCGTACTCACTCACGCGTAAGATCCCTCAAATAAACCGAAAAAGAAAGAGGCACCTGACCCGTAAAGAGAATGAACTTATTTGAGAGATGAAATGCAACCAATTCCACAAACCCTCATTTCTCAACCAATTCAACAAACAAAAAACAACGCCCATAATTCTAAACATACTCAACAAACCAACGTAAGCCTACAATCCAAAGAGACAAAAAACCAACAATAACAAATGCAATCCACAAAAGATTAAAGAGGTTAAGTTGTTGAGAAACCCAAGCCACAAAACCAGGGAAGATGCATAATCATGAAAAAGGTGGTAATAAAAGACTATAAACATAAAAATGGCCAAGAGGATTGACCGGTTTAGAAAATTGGAAAGGATCGAAAGCTAGGCCTACATGACCGGCTCATCTGACTAAACCGCAAACCGAACTAGCCAGAATAAGCCAACAGTTTGGTTTAGGTTTAGGGGCCGGTTCAAATCGGTCAAGTCTAGATGTCCCTCATGCGTCTTTGAGCCCTGGATCCACCAGTTTGTCTGCAAGTTTTAACATCACGACCCGATGCTAACTATGCACCAAAAAACAAATTGTCGAGCCTCACTCTAGCCCATCTCCACCATGTCATCTTTCTCGACTCTATCTTCGAAGTGAAATGCATTCTCAGTCGACGACGAATAACCTAAGCCATGCACTTTCCATTTTATTGAACTAGGTTTGATTATATGAAATAACTAAATTCACAATGAAATAAAATTTAAAATAGGATTATAGTTTTTTTTTTTTTTAATTCAACAATATTTGGAATTCGAACCTGTAACCAATTAGTTACTATGTGATATGTGATGTCACTCGAATACTACTCCTTTTAACATAGGAGGATTGAACTTGGCTTGTATTTTAACCTGTTTTTTAGAAAAAATATATATATATATTGGGAAACCATAGTGTTTTGTAAGGGATGCAACAAAAAACCAAAAAATCGAACCGAACCAATACAATTCAATGAATCGGATCGATTTTTTAGCACAAAGTTGTATATATGGGTTTGTAATTTGAAAAAACAAAAAATATTGAATCAGTTCCGATTTTCAGTTTCAAAAATCAATAAAAACCAAACCAGACCGAATATATATA
>JBBMKA010025624.1:0-26420 GCA_037833695.1 Sechiopsis laciniata | reverse complement strand
TCTTTTGGCTTCCTTTTTCCTTCAAGAAAAAATTATTTAATTGTTAACTTCAACCAAATCAAGAGGCAAATCATAAGCATTCTAATATAAGTTCCTAAACTTCTATCATTTAAGATTCTGATAGGTGTCACTCAGTTCAACGAATAGAAATCAATTAACTGATACATCACATAAATTTCATAAAAGTTCATTAAATCTGATTGTCCTCAATCAGCTGAACTGATAGACTTCTATCAGTTCAGCTGATAGACCTCAATGAGTTGAGCTGATAGACTTCTATCAGTTGAGCTGATAGACTTCTATCAGTTGATACAAGTTCATAACAGATTGATCGGTTAAAAGCAGCTTAACCAGATCATTGGCCTTTTGGTCTTTTTAATAGGCATGTTTCTATTTTTTGCTATGTATGCAAATACTTTCACTATTGTGCTATTCATGGAATATTTTAGCCCTTTTGTAATACATATGCAAAAACCCCTAAATAATATCTATAATTGTTTATGCATTTAATTTTTATCGACAATATATGAATTTAAAATTTGTTATATAAAAAAATATATTAATAAATATTGATTTTATTATTTATTAAAATTTCCTTTTTTTTTAATTTTTTAAATCAAAGGACATTCATTAATAATGATAGAAAAACATACAAACTATCCCCAACAAATGAGGAGCAAACATAAAAGATAACATAACCTTATAAATAAATTGATTCTAGGCTACAACTCGGACCGAAATCGACTACTAATAAAATAGCCAAAGATCAAGAATAACCCTGAGAGTTGGTTCTTTTATATTTGAGATTGAAAGAACTCAACATAAGAAACCAACTCAAAAATTTCAACACTTCATTGGTTTAGTTTTGATGATTAATGATGGTTAAATCGATTGATATAAGACATATTGACGTACAAGTAACCACCAATCGATAGAAAGAGACTTCCAAGACCTTAGAGAAATGAAGACAACTTCAAGGGTAAGAATTGTTCAATCTTTTGGTACAAAATTCTTTATCCATGAGATCTTCTTCAAAAAAGACAAGACCATGACCAATTCTGACTTTAAAAACTTGCAAACTCCAAGCACCAAACTTTCTTTCATTAAATAAAATCGAAATGAGGTTAGAAAGGTTTCTAACCCCTAGCACCAATTCTGACACTTTCTAACCCCATTTATCAAATTTTCTAAACTCATACAATTTTGTAAAAAAAAAATAAATATATTTATATAAATTTAATATATAATTATTCAAAATAATTAAACTTGCAACTTTTTTTTTTTTTTTTAATCGCAACCTATCTTGATTTGAGTATCCAAACTTAATTTTGATATATTTATTTTGATTTATCATTTATATTTTTTTTGTAACAATCATCAAATTTAATTATTTGAATGGTTTTATTTAGGTATATCCATTTTTCTTTCGATGTCGGTTTCTAGAGACCCACCCCTGAGGGGGCAGGAAATCCCTGTTTAGGGAGAGAACGGGGCCAGGCATGGAGATTGTATTCCCCATTTACTTTTTTTTAAACAAATATTTTTCTTTATTTTACTCATTTAATTTTTGAATAAATATATATTTGTTGGTGAAATTATCTATGTCTATGAATATTTTTCTTTGATAATTAACATTATAGTTGAAATTGTAAATATTTTCAAAGAAAATCTAATTATTTGAAATTATTGTCCAAAAAAATATAAAAAATGAAAAAGAAAAGAAATCTCTACGCGGAACTCCATCTCCAAGAAAAGAAACTAGAATTTTTGAAGGGACGAGGATGAAAGTGGGGTCATGGCCCCTAAACTTTATTAAACGGGAATTGTTTTTTTTTGTTTTTTGTTGATTAAGTGTATTTTTACTGTTTATATTAGGTATTCGAAGGTTCTTTATATTGATATTGAAGAAGACGTCAAAAGAATACATAACGACTAGACTGATATTATAGACTACCGTCCGTGATATCGAACGACGATTTATTTTTTGGAACAATGAACGCAACTAATGCATATTTTTTTTGGTTTGTTTCAAGGTATTTTGAGTGTTGTTCGGAGGTATTTTTTTATAGGTTCATCGTGTAGTTAAATACAATTCATGAAATAAAAAACAAAATTAAGATGGGTACTCCATTTTATTTGGAAGTACCTAACTTTGATATTGGATGGTCTGTTGTTTGAAAATTGTAACTATTTAATACATATTATTTTTCTAATGTTTTTTCAAATGTTAGACTATCAATATGGATGTAATTTGAAGATTCAAACTCAGACGTCGACTAGAGAAGTACTAGATGACAACAAGACAAGATTTTTTTTGGCCAACTTTTGGACAATAGAGGATGATGGAACAATAATTAGGACCATACTGAAAATTAAAACCAATGTACGACGATTTATTTAAAAAAAAATATGACGATTTATTTTCAAGAACAACGAATATGACATGTGTTTTTTTTGTGTTAGTTGTACGTATCTCGGTATTATAAGGTTTGTTTCTATGTATTTTTGTTCATAGGTACAGTGTATTGTTCAATACCTTTCATCAAATAGAACAAAAATGGAATGTCTATTACATTTTATTTGGAACTATTGATAATTAATATTATTAAATATGCTATATTGGACTTTCTGAGGGTTGTTTGAAAACTATATTTATGCAATTCGTACTATTTAACTAATGTTTATTCGAATATTAAGACAATTAATATACATGTATGTAAATAGTATTTATACTAATGTATAGTTGAGAATTTGTATCACACTAATTATTTATGAAGTACTTGAATACTATTGAAGCAACATAAATACAATATAATACTGATACAAATATGTTAAATCGGTATTTTATGATGTTATGGA
Source organism: Sechiopsis laciniata (assembly GCA_037833695.1). NCBI lineage: Eukaryota > Viridiplantae > Streptophyta > Magnoliopsida > Cucurbitales > Cucurbitaceae > Sechiopsis > Sechiopsis laciniata. The sequence goes on along the minus strand of JBBMKA010025624.1, from coordinate 23,561 downwards.
ATATTAAATAAAACATTAATATTTGCAATACAGTTTTAATTTAGTCAAGGAAATATCCAATACTATCTAAAGATACACTTAATATATGTTCTAAAAAAAAAGAAACACTTAATATATATATATATATATATCGTCAAATACATACATATTCCATCCATTTTAAATATAATAATAATATAAAGTAATTCCTTATAATGAACTCGAGGAGTATTGTGGGGAGATGTGTTAAACAAAAGTTAGTAGGATTTTAACCGAAAATGAAAGTTCATGCGAGAAGTTTATGGAGACGTTCCCTGTTTGAAGTAAAATATCTAATGTTTCATTTTTCGAAAAAATAATAATTAACTGCAAAATAGGAAAAATAAAAATATATTAGAAATGTTTTCGTAAAAGAACCCACCATATTGGGAAGCCCCTCAAATAGTAAAAAAAAAAAAAAACAACCGTAATCAAAGCCACTAAAACAGGATTTTTTTTTTTTTTTATTTTTATTTTATTTTTATTTTTTTTTTTGAGTTCCACTAAAACAGGAATGTTAATAATGTGGTTTTACGGAATTGATAAAACTAAGTAGAAGAAAATATAAAGATTCTAGGTAGTTAGGGGCAAATTGGGATTTAAAAATATTGTATTTAATTAAAATAAAAACAATAAAATACAAATGCTAATAATTGTTGTTTGGAACATAAATGTAATTATTTTTATAATATACCCATGATTAATTTTAATCAATATATCGAATATAATAATAATTAATTTTATGTATTCAATACATTAAACTAAATCCTCAAATAAATATGTCCAACATATTATTTAATTAGTTCGAACCATTCAAACTTAACTATCAATACCTATCAAACTTATCGTTCTTATGAACTAGTCTAAAGAACTATGAACCTTTATAAATTATAAGCTCTAACTACCTTTATAAATTATAAGTTCTAACCAGGGACGGAGCTGTGCTAACAATTCTTATGAACTGGGGCCATGGCCCCCAAACTTTTTAAATTTAAGGATTTCATTATATAAATTCTATTTATATTGTGCTCACCTAATGCTACAGTGGCCTTTTGGCCCCCACAATTCTTAGCCCTCCATCTCCTACTCGAGTTCGAACATATCATTTTGTTTTCTTCTTTCTTTTACTATTGTTTAGCTATTTTTTTCTTTTTTGAAAAGAGTTTTTCTTTTTACAGCATTACTTTTCTCATTTTAAAATGCTTTGGAATGTCTTAGTTCAAATCTCATTAGCAAGATTTTTTTGTTTGTTATATATTTATATTATTTCAAACATTTTTTGTTAATTTCGTTTTTATTTTTTGTTTATATAAATCTTACCTTTTCTATTTGAACTTTTTCCTTTGTTTTTAATTAAATATATTTTCTTTGCTCTATCTATCTTCATTATTATTTTTTCTTTTTATATATGTTTGTTAAAAAAAAATTATTTATTTTCTTAAAAATATATCAAAACTATTATCATAAATATTTTAGACTCATATTTTTTATAATATAAATATAAATGATAAATTATAATTTCTTTATAAAATTATATTGATAAAATATTTAAAATTTAGACATAAACATGTTACTGGTTTTAATATTTAGTGATATAATATTTTATATCATTGTTTTATTTAATATTTTTTAAAATTAGAGTTCTATGAAAATAAATAAAGTTTAGGGACGTATTCAACATGTTTCAAGTTTATATTGAAATTTTAGAAATTCATTAAGTTAGGGGTGTAAAATTAGTCCTTTTAACATTCAAAAGAAAAAAAATTTATAAGCACAAATTTTTGCCCTAAATATGAAATCCTAGATCCGCCCCTGGCACTAACGATACAAGATCGATTTAACTAAATTATTTAGCTGCACTCATACATGACATGACAAATTATGTCCACAAATAATCAATCATCTGTTAATTGATCATTCACGAGTACACTTAATGACTAAGAGATCATGAATTCGATGTCAACAAGAATGAGAGCTCACCACCATCAAATGTACCTAATAACAAAGAGGTTATTGTTGACTGAGAAAATTCGGCCAATAAGAAATTGCCACATCACGTATAAATAAATTCAAATTTCAATTAACTTTTGGTCAATTACAAATATATAATGATCTCAAAGTTAATTGGGCCAGATGTGAGTTTATTTAGAATTTGGGTTCAAATTAAATAATGCCCATAGTTATATGTAGTAGGCCCGATATGGTCAAGCCCAAATGCCATTTAGGTACAAGCTTAATGGTTAGGCTCAAAGACTTATGAAGTCTACAAGGCCAGGCCCATGAGGCCAAGAAAGCTCTGTAAATAGAGAGCTCTCCCTCATTTCCATGGAGATACACAGAGAAAAGGAAAGCTATCAACCTGAAGACTCAGAGAGAATTCAGAACATCCTACAGTTCAAATCCTTGCCTTCAAGAATCGTCAACGAGTAAAAGAATTCAGAAACGAGTTTCAGAATCTAGAACACTCAAGGACAAAGGCTCCAACAAATCGATCATCTCTTCGCTTATAAGTTGAAGATTCAGTTATCTTCCGTCTGAGAACAAGCTCACAAGCCCTTGAATCAAGATATTCAAATTCCACATCTCGAGAGAAAGAATCAGAGGATAAAAATTAGAGACTGTAACACACACACACACACACACACACACATATTCAAATCAATAAAAATTCAAATTTTATTTGCACGTGTCTTGCTCTCATATTTTACAGCGAAATCTTGTGTGAACAAATTGGCACGCCCAGTGAGACCATCTCTATTTCTCATCTAATTCTCTTTCAAAAAGTTAATCAATGACATTTGAAAATGCTGCATTAAAGTTTGCTGCTACTTCAAAAACTTCAATGACATCAAGAACAACTGCATCAAAGGTTTTTGTTTTGCAAGCTTTTGATGGACCTGCCACCCATAGCCATTCGAAGTCCCTTGAGATAAATTAGCCTCGAATTACACCTAATGTAATAGTGAAGGAGGTCATAAAGCAATTTTTTAGAAATTTCTACCAAATTTGCTGTCAAAGATAATTTATTGTTCGACTAAATCACTCTAGCGATCTATCAATTGAGAGGGACGTTAAATCCTGATGTGATGTCTTGTAATGATGGCTAGCATAGAAACAGATGATAGAATGCAGAATTTGAAAGAAAGGTCAAATGTTTACAGAAAACAGTTGAGGAAAAAGATTTGGAGGCTGGCTACCTAAAAAATCAAATGCAGAATAGAGAGGTAGCTGAATCAAGTCAAACTCCTACTGAGGGAAGAAATGATAAAGGGAAGAATACTCTTCTTGAGGAACAACCACAACACTCAACTTCAGTCTCTTCTTTATCTGTCCAAAAATTGTAGGACATGACCACAAACTTCAACAAAGTTCAAGATGGTGGGCCAACTCAAAGTTACTTTCTATATTCTAAGCCGTACACAAAAAGGATTGACGACTTGAGAATGCCTGCAGGTTACCAGCCGCCTAAGTTCCAAGAGTTTAATGAAAAACGCAACCCTAAGCAATACATCACTCACTTTGTAGAGATATGTGAGAGTTTTAGTACACGAGGAGACCTTCTCGTCAGACAAATTGTTCAAACCTTAAAAGGTCATGCATTCATTTGGGATACTGACTTAGAGTCTGAAACATAAATAGCATGGAGGAATTAGAGAGAGAATTTCTTACCAATTCTATAGTATTAAACAGACTGTAAGCATGATGGAACTAACAAGTACAAATTAACGAAAGAGCAAACCTGTGGTCGACTACATCAATCGTTGGAGAGCTTTAAACCTTGATTGCAAAGACCGACTTAGTGAAATATTAGCCATAGACATATTCTACATCCTCCAAGGAATAAAGTCACGAAGTTTTGAAAACTTGGCAACTCGTGCTCATGACATGGAATTGAGTATCACCAACAGAGGAAGTAAAGATGTACTCCCTTCAAATAATAAAAAAGATAAAAGAAAGGTCAAGGTCGAGAAAATTTCCAAGAGCACTTTTAAAGAATCGATGATCGTAAATGCAAATCTATTCAATTTTTCCCCAAAAGAAAAGAATTAGAAGAATGAGACACAATCAGAAGATGATGAGAGACGTCGCCTAACTCCTAAAGAAAGACAAGAAAAAGTGTATCCTTTTCCAGATTTAAATGTCGCTGATATGCTAGAACAATTACTTGAGAAACAGCTTATCCAATTACCCGAATGCAAACGACCAGAGGAGTTAAGGAAAATAAATGATCCTAACTTTTGCAAGTATCATCGTGTCGTTATTCATCGAGTAGAAAAATGTTTCATTCCGAAAGAGTTGATTTTGAAATTGGCTCAAGAAAAGAAAATAGAGCTAGATCTCGATAAAGTAGTTGAAACAAATCACACAGCTGAAATTCTCCAACCCAAACTACAGTCGTTCTAGTTGTCTACACATAATCAATCTCAATGTCTGATTCAATTCGGTTCATTTGAGCCCGTTGTTTTTTTGTTTAAGAAAAAAGCACCAGACCACAATTGTCAAGAGTTGAGTCTTCAAAAAGATGCATTTTTTATTCAGTTGAGGATGAAGACGAAGGTTAGTCTGTTGCAAATCATTGCAAGAAACGGAAGCAAAGTTATAATCAGAAAGAATCACGTATATTTCAAGAATTAAGAAGAAAAAGACTCCCAAAAAGAAAAGGCCAAAAAATTATGAAGAAGTTGAAGCCTATAGTAAAAGAAAGCGATGAATTTTGTATGACACATCAAGCGGTAACGTTGGCAAAATGTTTCCCAAAGAAATTTTTAGAAGACCACGAAGAAACATATAATGTTGTTGCATGCCAAGTCATAACTACTACTGAAGATGTACCAAGCTCGTCAAAAGAAGTGTCAAAGCTTGGAGATGTCTCTTTATGTAACATAGAAGATTTATTATTACTTTTCAAGGCAACAAAACACGCTATTGATAAAGCACTATTAGACTCTACTAGTACAACAGTAAACATAATGTTTGAGTCAACCATGAAGCAACTAGGGATTACCATGGAAGAGCTCTCTGATACCAAGTTGGTAATTCAAGGTTTCAACCAAGGTGGGCAGCGAGCGATTGGCATGATATGATTCGAGGTCATCATTGGCGATGAATGCATACCCTTTATTCCATGTCATATATTGTAAAATCACGTATAGGATGCTATTGGAACGTCCTTGGATCCATGAAAATCAAGTTGTCACAACTACATTGCATCAATGCTTTAAGTTTTATCAAGACAGAGTCACGAAAGTGGATGTTGACACAAATCCATTCTCAGAAGTTGAGTCTAATTTTGCTGATGCAAAGTTCTATACGAGGAACAATAACGTAAAACAAGCAACCCCTTTAGAAATTCCTTTGATAAAAGAAGTTGACAATATGAAGGTAGAACAAAAGGCAGACAAAAAAAAAAAGAAAAGTGTGATAAGGGAAAACAAGGCTTGTACTACACAGAATGAAATTTCAACAAACTCATTAACGCCTAAGATTTTAAAAGATGAGAAAGTTGTAAGTTCTTCTATCTTGCGTTATGTTCCTTTATCTCGACGTAGAAAGGGTGAAACACCTTTTACAGAATCTTCGAAAAGTTTGAAGGTTGGTGATATTGAAATTCTGAAAGCAAATTTCCCTACGCCTCTTACAAAGATGATAAAGCAAATAGGTGAAAAAAATTAAAGATAATCAACTAAAGGTAATCTTGCCTCAGAGATGAAAAAAAGAGGGATATGACCCTAAGGCTTATAAACTCCGAGCCAATGCAGGATACGATTTCACAACTCACACTAAATTTACAGGTTTAAGCATCTTAGAAAATCAAACTGAACTTTCCTCAACGAGAAGAAACTTTTGAAAAAAGGTAATGCTTTGTCCACATCAAGAAAATGACTTGGATATAAGTCACCTAAGCTAGTGCGCATAACAAGAAAGACAAGAGTTGTAGATACAAGCCATATAACCATTGAGGAGGTTAAAGAGACAAAGGAAAATAAAGAGTCGAACCAACACATTGGGCTGCAATTCGTTCGTGTTTTAGTTCTTAAAAGATTGAGTACATCTAAAGAAAAAAAAACTCATTTTCTTCTACCCATTACAGCACATTCATTTGTTTTTGGAAGATTAAACAAACCTTTAAAGAAAGGAGGGACTCTCTAGTTTCAAATAAAGCGCGACAGCCTGCCCTTTGGAGATTAAGCGAGCAAACAAATGAAAAGGAAGTTATAAGTCCAACTACATATGTAGCACGACCGTAAGTTTTTCAAAGTTTAAGTGTGACTACAAAAAAAGACAAGGTCAGTTTTTTACTGACTTTCTCATGAAAGCTCAAGAGAAACTTGTAAAGATAAATCTTTGAGTGTAATAAAAAGTGATGAAGACATTCATAGTATTTTTCCATTTCAGATGAAAAAAAAAATGTTTGTTGAGGTTGAGACGAAAGGTTCACTAAGAATAAAGCGACATGACATTATCATCACCAACCCATCAAAAGAAGATTTAGAACAAGTGGAAGATGAGTTCTCATATCAGCACATCACCATCTTAAATGATGGAGAAGCTGAGGTGTGTGAAGAAGATGTTGATTGATGCGATATTTCGGTAAGGTATAAATAAACTAATGATAAATCCTAAGTATAAGACTTTATTGCTAGAGCCTCACGCTTTGGAATCGCATTCACGCAAGTATATGAGGTCGAAAGTGCAGCAAGTGATAAGTATTTATATTTTATCCTTCTTTGCAGGGATTGATGCCTATAATCAGTTAATTAATCTAAGAGTTGTGCAAGAAAGTAAAAAAGAATGGTGTTGGGATTTTGGTTTTGTTTTGTATCTAAATGCGAAAATAAAACTAAAATGCGAAGTGAATTAAGTAAGGCTCGGGTTAAGGTTATGGGTCGCATCTAACAATTCCTAGTGTAAAATGCGATAAGTAGTAATTGCCATACTTCGCTTAACAAATGTCTGCTTCCACTTTCGTTCGCATTGAGCCCAACTTCCATTGTGACTCAATGTAATTATCAACCGGTGCAACATATGGAGTATTTATGCGTTTATTCCTAAACTATGATTTAAAGTATGAAAGACTTAATACTAACCTACTGAACATGAAAACTAGCCTTGGGTTATTTCCTCTTCCGATTTATAACCTATTAGTGCATGTGGATGATCGGTCGACATTTATTATTTAATTAAGATCCCAATTCAACCTGCTTCAATTAACAACTCTCTTCTTTTCAAAAAAAAATTATAATTAACAACTCTCTTACCCTAGTACATGTTTTCTACAACCCGCACCCTTAACCTTCGCCTAAAATGCTTAACTAGACGTGAAAGTAAGAAAAATAATAAATAAGAATAAAGTGAAAGCCATTGCAAAAGAAAACTGAATTAATTCAAATGCAAGAACTGTTCGAAAGAGAAACAATGATGCTGAAAATAAATAAAACATAAAATAAACAAAGAAAAGATAAACTGGAAAGTGGTAAAAGGTGGCGACTGCTTGAAGAACAAGACTCCGTGTCAATAGGAACACGAACTTTGCTTTGAAATCCTACCCTCAAGTATGAGAGAAGAACTCCAGAAACAGGCACACTTTCCCTCTTGGTTCTTCTCATTTTTATAGGTATAAGATGCTTGGGGACTAAGGAATCGACTTGGAAGGAAATGATTGGATTTGGAAATATCTTTTATTGACTTTTATTACAATTTATCTCTGGCAGCTTATCCCCTGATTCTTGATGTAGATTTCCTTTGATTTTGTCAATCACATCTTTGCTGATTAAGGCATGAATCTCATGATTATTGCAATTTGTCTATTCTGCAATCTGATAGTTGACATTAGCTCGTCATCTGATTTTTTCCTTATTGAGGCTTTTACATCTGGTCTGCAATTTTTGCATCAATGTTTCCAGATCTGTATTGCTCTGATTTCCGCATCGCTTCACATTAATGCTTTTTCCCAGCGGATATTTATCCTTCTCAAATATTGTTTGGAAGATTCTGCAGTCTACAACCTCCAAAGTGTCCTGATGTGCATTTTGACCTTTTGCTCCTCCTTTGAATGCGATGCTAACCATGTTTCCAATTTATGTAGATATATCAATAAATTAGCGCAGCATGGAATATTTGACATTTAAGTACAAAAAGCATTCAACATTCACATTTTACTCTAAAATGCACTACTTTCCCTAGCCTTTTACATTTAAGCTCATAAATCAACATGCATTTGATTTATATGAATTTCCCATCTTAATACCTTTAGATTATATTAAGATATTAGCCTAAATAATATTATATTTGAGAGCTATCATTGATGACCACTTCCTTTATTGAATGGAAATCAACTGACAGTAGATAAGTTTAAAGAGATAAATCTTGGTACAGTAGAAGAATCGTGCCCAACTTTTATAAGTGCATTACTTACGCCTTAAGAGGAAGAGGATTATCTGAGTCTGCTTACTACATACAAACTCATCTTTGCTTGGTCCTACAAAAAAAATGCCTGGTCCCTAAAGTTGTTGTTCATGAACTTGCTATCAAGCCTGGATCTCGATCAATCAAGCAAACCCAACGACGCTTCGGGCTAGAGCTTATACCACAAATTGAAATTGAATTCAATAAGTTAATTGAGGCTAGTTTCATTCGTGAAGTAAAATATCCAACATGGATTGTGATAGCTCTCAAATAGAGCGTATTTTAGGCTGTCTTAGTTTGCATTATTCCAAAATTAAAAGGGAAAGCAAGCGCTAATAGAAGAATTACAATGAAATAACTTAGAAAATCAGCATGCATTCATAAAGTAGCATCGGAAGCACAGTTTCGTGTTTTTAGTATAAATCTTGAGTAAACTGTGCTTAATAAATGCTAATGGCAGGACATATTAAGCTACACCGCGGAAAAGACAATCAACACGAACGATGACCAGATGCGCAAATAGGCACGAATTCAAAATGAAAATACGTTCGGAAAAGACACGCCAACAAGGAAATAATCAAGAGTCAATCATTAATCAAGGCGGCTTCAATCAAATAAATTCCAGCGACAATTAGGGGATCCTACATTAATGAAGATTTCACAACTCACCTCGACTTGTCGGCCAAGTAAATCAACTCTATAAATACCAAGGTCGGGAGCCGAGAAATAGAAGCTGGTCAGTTGGCCATGAAGCCTATCGAGGAGAAAAGAAAATGGTGGTGTCGTAGAAGCTGATGACAAGGGGACTGCACATCTTCAGCCGTGCCAATTCCATTTACTATTTTTATTAGGAGTAGCATATAGTTTTGAACATTTGATAGTTTCAATAAAATCATCTGTTTTGACTTCTATTTGATGTTTATCTCTATTGTTGCGCTGTAGGAGTTTTTGTTTACTATTCATAAATAGAAGTATGCTAGGAGCGTAGGTCATTGAGTTTTACACTGCTGCATAATATTTTATATATATGCATCGATTAGCTACCCACGCATGTACCTTGTGGTGAGTTCAGAAGAAGGAACCACATGTTGACCCAGTATGCTACATTAGGTTGTGTGAATGTTTGTTCACCGCTTAAAGTGTTAAGTATAACCTTACTAAATGCTTGTGTTTCCCTGTTGCTAAGTATGGAGTTCACAGCGAAAGCTGGTCCTGCCATAAATCATTAAGTGCGAAAGTAATTATTTGTTAGGGAAGTGAGACTCTCTTTGGCTAGTTCGCGTACTTACTATTTTCTAGGATTGTTAGATTGCATTACTCATTGTATTTTCAATAACATATTTACATATCAAAATTCAACCAAACCACAACAACTCATACACCCATGCTTTACTTTTCCACATAACTCTATCTTAATAGTGTTAGCTTTAGACCTCAATCTCTATGGGATCGATAAATTTATATACTTATTACTTGTTGTAATTCCCAACTGCGTATACTTGTGCATAAGTGATTCCGAGTTACACTTAGCATAAGTTGATTTTGAATTAATTACTATATAATATATTAGCACCGAAATCGCAACCCATAAAGTTTTTGGCGCCGTTGCCGGGGATTGATTATTTAGAGTTAATATCGTTAAGAGAAGAGTAGTTCTTTATTGTCTAAAAGGTTAAAATTTTTAAATTTCAGAAAAATCGAGATTCAGATCGATACAACCAATAGGGAAACAGAGTCCCATAGAAAAACATTACCACAAGCACAAACACCAAATGACATTCAATCATTTTGAGAACAATGGACATATAATAACATTCCGCAGCAAACATACCAATTTCAGCAACAAGGCTATGCGGAGGAGATCAGCACAATACAATTCTGTTCAAATGAGAACTATCAGTCGCAGGTTTGGAGAGATCATAGCAGCATCTATCAGCAGCATTTCGATCTACAAGGAGATCGCAACAGCATGGGACATGCATGGGACACTAGAAGTCATGAACCTAGGAGTCCAGTGTATACTCATAGGCAGTCTCTAAAGGACGCAACTGCAGAAGAAGAAAAGCACCTAAGACAAATACAATGGATGAGAGAATCCACAATCTCTGAAGAAATCAATAGAAGAACGCTCAACAAGCAGTATACGGCTAGAAGAGACATATCTAGAGGTCGACGTACTTAATGGAGGAGTAGCGATAGATCTTTTTAGCGAGGGAGAACTCTCATGGGAAGATTTTCGACTGGCCACAATTGCAAGAGCGAAAGAAGCCAAGGAATTACAGCTTGTAGCAGAAATAGACAGAGAATAAGAGCGGCGTTATAAGCAACAGGAGGAAGCATGGGCAAGGTTTGCCAACCCTGCCAATCCTAAGGCTGACGAAACAGAATGCATTGTGATGAAAAACGAAGGGAGATTCAACGATGATACTGAGCAAAACTCAAATGATGAAAGCAAAAATGAAGATAAAAATCTTCAACAAGAAGGTATGGGAAGTAATGAACCTTCAGAGCCAATTGAAAAGGTTCTACATCAAATTGAAAAATGAGATGCAGAATCGATTATTCAGCAGGAAAACAGTTATAGCGCTGAAGATCACAGGCCACCAGCAATAGTACCTATGATTTTCTTGTTCCAAGAAACACACACATCGCAAGAATTGATTAGTTGAGGAAGCGATACTTGGGCAATTCAAATGAGCCTCAAATCAGAACTCTGCACCCTATAATGCTTGAATTGATAGGAAGTCTACGCATCAAGGCGAATGGCGAAGAAAGGCAAGAAAAGGCGATCAAAGATGGCTATGCCCCCAAAGATTTTTAAATGGCCTAAGCAAAGATGAACTATGTCGGACGGAATTAGCGCAAAGGTTCCACCCAGATCTGCTCAGCAGCATTCCTGGAATCTAAAAATCTGGTATTTCTAACTTTGTGCAAAATATTAATTGTTTTAGAATAGATAGTTTTTCTATTTATGCATTTTTCTTTTTATTTTTCCTTAAGACATTTTTTATTTCGTAATTTTAGGAAGTTTTTCTATATTTGCAATTTTCTTTTATTATTTCATTTTTAGGAAAGAATTGGTTTAAATATTTGAATATAGGAGCAAAATCGCAGTTTTTCCTTTTGTGATTATTCCTTTCCTTGCACGAGGATTTTCAAAAATATTTTCAACTCTATATAAACCTTGTGTGTGGAAGAGTCGATCACTGCATTCTTGCTTTGACCTTAAGGAATCGAAGACTCTGTGTGTTGGCACCTTCGTTTAAAGACACGGCCTCGAGTAGCGCAGCGTCTATAAAGGGTAAGGTAGTCGGAAGTAATGGTGGCAAGCATACAGAAACTCCAGTAGCACGTAACTTTGCTGCGTTGAGAAAAAAAAAGATTCTGGCAAGACTAAAGATGTCCTGAGGTCTTAGTGACGGAAGACTTTCTTCACGAAGTCGGTAGCTTAAGTTGGGTAAAACTAGCACTACCAAATGAGGATGCAAGACAGGATTGGGTTCGCCAATTTTATGCAAATTTAAACAAAGAGAGGAAATTTTTCTCTCGAGTCGAGGGTTAGGTAATAGATTGCAGGTCTAAAGCCTGGAACGAAGCTTTCACCCTTCCTGATGATATTGGAGCAGAATGTCAAAAGTTGTTGAAAAGGCCAACTAAAAAGCAGTTACAAGAGTGCGTAAAAGCAATCGGGATGGAAGGTGCAAGATGGAAGAACCGGTGGTCATTCCCAATGGAGTGCGTCAAACCGAAGTTGCAAGGTTGGATCGTATTTATCAAAAATTAAATCATGTCGTCAACTAATGCGAAGATAGCAAGTTGAGAGCAAGCACTACTGCTTTTTGTGATCAAAAGCGGATTACAAATTAATCTGGGGAAAATAATGGAAGAACAAATCTAGCGTTGGGCTTCGGAAAAATGTAGGAAGATGTTCTACCCGCACACTATCACGAGACTATATTTGGAGCAAGGTATGCAGCCGTAGGCAACAGAAAAACTGTTGAAAATCTATGAAAAGAATTAATAGATCGCTGAGATATTGATAAAGAAAGGAGAAAGACTTGAGAATGTTCTAGATGAAGATGAATTGGTGAAACAATTTAAGATGTTATTCATCAATTCGCAAGATTACTGGGAGTATGCGAATAAGAGAGATGAGCTAATTTTGAAAGTATCAATGGCGCTAAAAGAATACTCCAAATGGCCAGAATTTCCAAAATAAATATTGAATTCGGAGCATGGCAAAGGCAATGGTAAGAGTGGTGACAATGCGACGAATTAGATGGAAGTCCCGTTCTCTTTTATCGTACTTACTGCATTTTATTTCTTTTCGCATGCATTTCATAAGTAGTCGTAATTCTATTTTGATAGAATCATGCATTTAGGATGCAATTTATTTGATTTCCCTTACTATCATTTATAAATACAGTCATTTTCCTTTTGAAAGTCGACTAAGCATGATTATCGCAAAACTGAATTTAGCAGAAACATAATTTCAATTAAAAGAATTCTTAAGTTCCCTTGGATTCAAACCTAGCATTAGAGTAATCATTAAACAGAAAGAACAAAAAATTTGCAAGGAAGTCTTAGAGCTTGAGATAGAGTAAAGCAATCGCAGTAATAACTAAGTTTGGAGGAACTAAGCCTCACCTTCATTGAGGGCAATAAAGAATTTAAGTTTGGGGGTGAGGGCAGTCCGAGGAGTGTTGAAATTTTTTTTTTAAAAAAAAAATAAAAAAAAATAAAATAAAATAAAGATCAACCTACTCTTGCAAAATAATAAGGACAAGAAAGGCGTATAAGCCTAAAGAAACCTTAAGTATTCCGCTGTCTACGAATTAGCACAAGCTTAAAATTCATTTGCTTAGAGAAGTTGCTTGATGGTCAAGCGATTTATGCTAAGAACTACGATATTTATTAGATATGAGTGCAACCTAAGAGGAATGTGAAAAGAATAACTAAAATCCTCAATGGATATAAGAACCAAAACGAATACTTTAGTAGAGTAAGTTGTGTAAACTTATACTAGAAGTGATTGCAATACAATAGATTGAGTAATGAGGAATACTTCCGATGAAGAACAATCTGTCAGTCATGGTAACGAAGATTTTAAGGTTAAACTTGAATCTTTAGGAAACTGAAAAGGGAAAGAAATTTATCGCTGAAAATATGATATGTGATAAGAATTGCGGAAGTGGATTGGAAAAATAAAAAATGCTGAATAACTAGGATCGAGCTAACTAAGCAGATAAGCATTACTTGAGGACAAGCATTGATTTAAGTTTGGAGTTTTGATAGCTCTCAAATAGAGCGTATTTTAGGCTGTCTTAGTTTGCATTATTCTAGAATTAAAGGGGAAAAGCAAGCGCTAATAGAAGAATTACGATGAAATAACTTAGAAAATCAGCATGCATTCATAAAGTAGCATCGGAAGCACAGTTTCGTGTTTTTAGTATAAATCTTGAGTAAACTGTTCCTAATCAATACTAATGGAGGGACATATTAAGCTACACCGCGAAAAAGACAATCAGCGTGAACGATGACCAGCAACGCAAAAAGGTGAGAGTTCAAAATAAAAACACGTTCGGAAAAGACACACCAACAAAGAAACAATCAAGAGGCAATCAGTAATCAAGGCAGTGTCAATCAAATAAATTCCAGTGGCAATCAGGGGATCCTGCATTAATGAAGATTTCACAGCTCATCTCGACTTGTCAGCCAAGTAAATCAACTCTATAAATACCAAGGTTGGGAGCTGAAAAAGAGGAGCTGGTCGGTTGGCCATGAAGCCTATCGCGTAGAAAAGTAAATGGTGGTGTTGTAGGAGTCGATGACAAGGGGACTGCACATCTTCAGCCGTGCCAATTCCATTTGACTGTTTTTATTAGGAGTAGCTTGTAGTTTTGAACATTTCATAGTTGTAATAAAATCATCTGGTTTAACTTTTATTTGATGTTTATCTCTATGGTTGTGCTGTAGGAGTTTATGTTTACTATTCATGAATAGAAATATGCTAGGAGCGTAGGTCATTGAGTTTTACACTGCTACATGATATTTTATATATATACGTGTCAATTAGCTACCCACGCATGTACCTTGTGGTGAGTTCGGAAGAAGGAACTGCATGTTGACCCAGTATGCTACATTAAGTTGTGTGTTCTGTCTGTTCACTGCTTAAAGTTTTAGAACTAACCTTACTAAATGCTTGCATTGCCCTGTTCCTAAGTATGGAGTTCACAGTGGAAGCTGGTCCTATCATAGATCATTAAGTGCGAAAGTACTGATTTGTTAAGGAAACGAGACTCTCTATGGCTAGTTAGCGCACTTAGCATTTTCTAGGATTGTTAGTTAGCATTACTCATTGCATCATATTTATTTTCAGTAACATATTTACATATCCAAATTCAACCAAACTACAAAAACTCATACACTCATGCTTTACTTTCCGCACAGCTCTATCTTAATAGTGTTAGCTCTAAACCTCAATCTCTGTAGGATCGATAAATTTATATACTTATTATTTGCTACAATTCTCGACCACGTATACTTGGGCGTAAGTGATTTCGAGTTACACTTAGCATGAGTTGATTTTGAATTAATTACTGTACAATATATTAGCACTAAAATCATAACCCATCAGATTGCTAACATTGTCCTAGTGAGAAAGAAGAATGGACAACTCCATGTCTATGTTGACTTCCGCGACTTGAATAATGCATGCCAAAAAGATGATTTCCTATTGTCCATTACAGAAATTATGGTTGATGTGACCACAGGACATGAAGCTTTGTCTTTCATGGATGGATCGTCAAGCTATAATCATACAAGGATGGGTTTTGAAGATGAAGAAAGAACAACCTTCTTAACTCCAAATGGAATATACTGTTACAAGGTCATGCCATTTGGATTGAAGAATATTGGTGCTACCTATCAATGAGCAATGCAGAAGATTTTTTATAATATGTTGCATAAACACGTTGAATGTTATGTCGATGATCTTGTGGTCAAGTCCGTAAAGGAATAAGATAACTTAAAAGAATTAAAGGTTATCCGATTACAAAAGTACCAGTTAAAGATTAATCCTCTTAAATGTGCATTTGGCATGACTTCAGGTTAATTTCTGGGTTTCGTTCTAAGACATCGAGGAATAGAGATAGATCAATCTAAGGTCGACGCAATACAAAAGATAGACCAAGAAATTTTCACGAGCTTTGAAGTCTTCGAGGTTGTTTGGCTTATATCCAAAGATTTATTTCTAACTTAGCTGGTAGATGTCATCCATTTCAAAGATTAATGAAAAGAGGAAACGTTCGAATCGGATGAAGCATGTCAGAATACCTTTGACAGTATAAAAAATATTTACTCAACCCTCTAGTTTTAGTCGCCCCTATAGCTGGAAAACCACTAACTTTATACATCACAAGGCAAGAAAGATCACTGGGGCCATTGTTTGCACAAAAAGGAGAATGAGGAAAAGAACGAGCATTTTACTACTTAAGCCAAACTCTTAATGGAGTACAGTTAAATTACTCTTGCATAAAAAAAAATGTGTTAGGCTATTTTCTTCTCCATTGATAAGTTGAGGCATTACATGCAATCATTTACAGTGCATTTAGTTGCAAAAGCTTATCCAATTAAATATATTTTATCTCGACCGATCATCTCAGGGCACTTGGCTAAATGGACAATTTTACTCCAGCAATACGATATTGTTTATGTCCCACAAAAGGCCATGAAAGGACAAGCATTGACAGATTTTATAGTAGATCATCATGTCCCCTCAGAATGGAAATTATGCAAAGATTTTCCTGATGAAGAAGTTTTTCTTATCGAAGTTTCATACCCATGGATTATGTATTTTGATGGCGCAACATGAAGAAGTGGAGCAAGTGCATGTATTGTCTTTATCTCGCCCGAGAAGCATATGATACCTTATAGCTTCACACTAGGTGAACTATGCTAAAATAATGTCGCAGAATATCAAGCCTTATTAATCGATCGCCAAATGGTCATTCAAATCAGCATAAAGTATGTAGAAGTATTTGGCGATTCAAAATTAGTGATAAACCAAGTTTTGCTTGAATACGATACATAACATGAAGACTTCAAGCAGTACTTAAAATTTGCTAGACGATTATTGGAGAAGTTTGATAGTGTCATTTTAGAGCACGTTTCGAGGTCAGAAAATAAGAAAGCAAATGCTTTGACAAATTTGGCTAGTCCTTTAACAATTTCTTATGGTGAAGTTGTGAGCATAACATTGTGTCAAAAATGGATTATACCACCAGCTAATGACGAATATCAAGAATCAAATCTAATATATATTTGTGTAGTTGAAGACGAAGATTGGTGACAACCTATCATTGATTATCTTCAACATGGGAAACTTCTTATAGAGCCTCAGCGTAAAGCAAATGTACGAAGAAAATATGTTTGTTTCATTCATTATAAAGAGACTCTTTATCGCCGCTCTTATGAAGGACTTCTTCTATGATGCTTGGGAAATGATGAATCAAGCAAGGCATTGAAGGAAGCGCACTCAGGCATTTGTGAAGCACATCAGTCGAGTCCAAAACTTCACTTCCAGCTGAAAAGAATGGAGTACTACTTGCTACCATGGTTCGAAATTCAATGGAGTATGTCAATAAGTGTGAAGCTTGTCAATTTCATGCAAATTTTATTCATCAACCGCCAGAACCTCTTCATCCAACCATTGCTTCATAGCCGTTTGAAGCTTGGGAACTTGATCTTATTGGCCCTATAACATCAAAGTCATCAACAGGCCACTCTTACATTTTGGCTGCAATTGACCACTGTTCAAGATGGGCAGAAGCAATCCCTCTTAGAGAAGCAAAGAAAGAAAATATTGCGAACTTCATTTGGATACATATCATTTATCGCTATGGCATTTCTCATTGCATTGTGACAGATAACTGAAGAAAATTCTCTAATAGTATGATAGATAACTTATGTGAAAAGTTTCACTTCAAGCAATTCAAGTCATCCATGTATAACGCATCAGTAAATGGATTGGCAGAAGCTTTCAATAAAACATTGTGCAATTTGTTGAAGAAAATAGTCTCCAAGACGAAAAAAGATTGGCAAGAAAGAATTGGTGAGGCATTATGGGCTTATCGAACTACACATCGCATGCCTACAGGAGTTTCACCATATTCGCTAGTCTATGGAGTAGAAGCAGTGCTTCCATTAGAAAGAGAAATCCTATTGATAACTCTCAAATAAAGCCCATTTTAGGCTATTCTATTATGCATTATTTTAAGGCTCAAGGGAAATAATTGGGCTATAATATGTAAATTGCGAGTAAAAACTACTAGAAGTCGCATGCATACATGAAGTAGCATCAGAAGCACAATTTCGCGGTTTTAGCATAAATATTGAATAAATTATGCTAAATTAATGTGCAATCCAGTCAATGCGAAGCTTAAGCGCGGGAAGGACGAATCAGCACGAATGGTGACAAGCAGTGCAAGAAAACACTAAACCATAATGCAAACACTTTCGAATGGTCACGCCAAAAAAAATAAAAAATAAAGAATCAATCAAACAATTAAGTTGGCATCAATCAAATAAATCCCGACGAAAATCAAGAAATCCTACATTAATAAAGATTTTACAGCTCACCTAAGCTTGCTGACCAAGTAATTCATCTCTATAAATAGTAAGCTGATCGATTAGCCAAAAGCCTATCTTAAGGAGAAGCAGCTGGTGGTGTTCGTGGAAGTCGATGACAAGGGGACTGTACACTTCACAACCGCACCTATTCTAACTTTTTATTATTTTTCTTAGGAGTAGTCTATAGCTGTGAACATTTAGTAGTAGTAATAAAATTAGTTGATTTTTCTACTTATGTTTATTGCTTTGCTGCGTTATAGGAGTTGTTTATGAAGATTTATTTGTAGAAGCATGTTAGGAGTGTAGGTTATCATGTTTTACACTGCTGCGTTTTTAATTAATACACATGCGTCGATTAGCTACCCACGTATGTAACCTGCGGCGAGTTCGAAAGAAGGAACCGCAAGATAATCTAGTATGCTACGTTAGGATTGGGTGAAAGGCTTTTCACCATTCGAAGTGTTGGGGATAACCTTACTAACGCTTGCGTCGCCCTGAGTTAGTATGGAGATTGCAGCAGAAGCTAGATCTGCCATAAATCATTACGGACGGAAGTTACTTTTTAGATTAGGGAAGCAAGAAGCTTGATAACTAGTTCCGCATTGTTAACATCTTTTGCAACTGTTTTCTTAACACTATTCATTACATTCACGTTTAATTCTTGTTTGCATAAACATTCATATTTACTTACTGTTAGCATCAACCACAAAACCAATTTCAAATCCATTATTTACTTATTTGCATAACTCTCAATATAGAAGCATTAGTTCTAACCTCAATCTTTGTGGAGAACGATAAATATAAATACTTAACACTTGTTGCATACTCAACTGCGTATACATGAGTAGAATGAGATTCCAAAGAATGAGGCTTTAGCAATAAAGTCTTATACTTAGAATTTATCATTAGTTTATTTATACCGCACCGAATAATCGCAGCTACCCATCACTTCAAATGGTTGTACAAAAAGGTTTAACTGTTGAAGATGCTGCATTGCGCCTTCAAGAGCTAGAAGCATCGGATGAAAGAAGACATGAAGCTCAACAAGTGTTGGAATGTTACCAAACACAAATGACTTAAGCTTTCGAAAAAAATATAAAGCCTCGTTCATTTCAAGTTGGTGATTTAGTGCTTACTGTTAGAAGATCAATCCTCACAACACGACATACAGGAAATAAGTTCACACCTAAATGGGATGGACCCTATGTCATCAAAGAAGTCTACTCTAGTGGTGCATACAAGATTATGGATAAAAATGGTTTAAGAATCGGTCCTATCAACAGGAAATTCTTAAAGAAATTTTATGCTTAAATGATGTAATACTTCTTGGCGTATGAGTATAAACTGCAAGCTACTCCTAGCTCCCATGAGTAAAAAGGTGAATGGTCCCAAAAAAAAAAAAAAAAAGAACTACGTTATGACTTGATCGCTTCCCTATAAAAGGGTACATAGACAGCTTAAAAGAAATTTTAAGTTTAGTCTCTTTTTTTTTAATTAAAAAAAAAATTGTCCCAAATAAAGTCTTCATCGCATCAAGTTTGAGGTTCATTGAGCATACATGGTTCATTCAAAACTAAAGGATATGTAGGCAGCTTAAAAGAAATGTTGAATTCAGCCTGTAAATAAGAGGCAAAATAGTCCCATGAAATGTGTGTGAAAAAAAAATAATAACAGTTGCATTCATTACGAATATATATATATAAAAGACAAATAATAAATTTGAGTCAATTAAATGAAAGCAATTAAAATTAGTAAACTAAACATATTAAAAGAGATGGTAATTTCAGGGTTCCCATATGAAGTCCTTTAACTCTTGTTATGCATCATTTAATATACTACGTAATATTTCCAAGTTGTTGACGCCTCTATCAGAAAGGGCGAGAGCATTTTCAATATCGCTGATAATTTGTTGTTGTGCAGATTCTCACGCTTTAATTGAGCTAGACAATTTTCCTTCTTGACGATTGACTTTGAGATTTCTTCTTGGTTAGATCTTAAAGTCTTGATCCAGGCCTCCAACCTTTCTTCCACTTTTTTTAACTTCTGATGCGATGAATAAGCTTATTCATCTCTACCATTGTGCTATTTTGGATACTTAACATGTTGCCCAAAGCAATCTTTGCCTCTTCTAGTTGATAGTTCTTACTTGCAATGGTAAGTTGAGAAGAATGTGATTGTTCCAACTAGGGGTGAAAAAAATGTCCAAAAACCTGATTGAACGAACCGAATTGAACCGATCCAGTGGATCGGTTCGGTTTTTAAGTAGCATAATGAATGTACTGGTTTTAAAATCTAGAAAACCAATTTGATTAGTTCAGTTCGGTTTAGCATAGAAAAACCAACAACAAAATCGAACCGAACCAACACTATAAAAGACAATTAAAGAACTCTATATTTTTATTCTCTAACTCTCCTGCTTCTAAACTCTCTTTCGTCGAAGCTTCTTTCTTCCTCCATTTCCCCTTCGCCTAAAAAAGAAGCTCCCTGCTCCTCTTTCATGGACACCCACTTCGTCTTCTCGGCTCATTCAGTTCCTTGCTATTTCCAAGGTCAAATTTTGAGTACCCTTTTCCCCATTTCGTCCCCGTCTTCGTTTTTTTTTTTCAATGGTGGGTTTTTCTCATTCTTGCAGAAGCGTTTGAAATTGATTAAACATTCTTTGGTGGTGATGAACGTTTCTGGGTTTGGTGAAAATGACTCCCTCCATAGGTTTCCCCTAACACCCAACAAGCTTTTCATGAAGGAGGTACTGAATTTAACATTCTGTTCTATTTAAAACGATTTTCCTTTATAATTTGTTGCTTTAAATTGATGAGGTTTACATTTTTTTTTTTTTTTTTGAGTTTATCATGTGGGGTGGAGGAATTTAACATTCACTATATTGTTCTTGCTCCTGGCTCTTTTCATTTATTCCGACGGCTTTTCATGAGATTTCTATATTAATAATTCTTTTTTCTTCTGCCATTTTTACGATCATTTCTTCTGCCATTGTAAGATGCATTTTTGGCCAAATGGATTAATGGTGAGATCGAAAATCACATTAGAAATTTGGGGCAGGATTGATGGTGGAAGCTAAAAATGTTATTGGCCAAATGGATTTGATTACAAAATGTTTGTGAAAATGTTTGAATGAGCTTATAAAAGATAAATTCTTCGTTTATGTTGTATTTGACTTTCTTGTGTTTGTGGAAATGTTTGAATGAACGTTTTAACTTTGTTGTTTTATTTGTGATTGCTAATGAATGTGAAAGATTGAAGTTTTTTTTTTTTTACTTTTCTTGGTCTGATATGATTTTTTTAACATTATTTGTAACTCCATATCATCTTAAGGTTGAAGAAATTGCTTCTGATGTTGGATTATCTTGGATTTCTACCTAATTTTCTACTTGTTGTGTTGTATTGTGATTTCAATGAATATGGTTGGTCTTGCATCAATAGTTTAGATTAAAAAAAATAAATTTAAAAAAAAGAAAGAAAGAAGAAAAAAGGGCATTGGATCAGATCCAAAACCGAACCGAACCAATGGTTTATAGTTTATTGGACATTAGATCAGATCCATTTTTTGAAAACCAAAGATATCGGTTCGGTTGTCGGTTTAGTATAAAATCGATAAAAACTAGACCGAAATCACCCTTAGTTCCAACCTGTTGAACTTTTTAACCTTACGAAAATATTCTGTCACATAATGAAAGGGGAGGTTAGTCCCACAAGTCACCGAAATGGCTTGAAACATTTTGTCCACATACTCAGTAAGACAAGATAGTTCCCTAAATTGTGTTTTCACTATCCTCTCACGTATGTTGCCCATATAGTTAAAATAGTCCTCTTCTTTATAACTAACAAGTCATTATTTGCATAAACATGGGAAATCACACTATCAGCCAATGGTGGCTTCTTCAATTGTAGAGACTTTTTTTTTTATAATTGTTGCAGTACCGCTATTAACTCCAACGGTTCTCTAGGTTCTTCCATCACTTCATTAGTTGTCGGCATAGAAGATGAAACTCCAACTTTATTCACTAAAGTCTTTGGATTTTCCATGAATGCAACTACAGAGTGAAATTGATCAGGCCTGGTTTGCGAGACTAAACTATTTTGTCCTATTTCTTCAATAGTGATATCATCCAGAGGTGACTGTGAAAGATCAAATGAGGATAAACTAATAAAAAAAAAATAGAAAGGAACAATGAAAGAATATAAAAAAAAAGTTGAAGATCTAACCAAGGTTGTAGGAAAGTCAGGAAACTTTGAAGCACAAAAATCTGTTGCACTTGGAGCCCCCTCTAATATATCTTCGAAGTCTAAAGGTTCTTTTGATTTCTTTTGCCTTTTCCAGTGCCAATCACAGTGGCGACTATGACTTTCATCATCATCTTTACTTGCAAAATTTAAAGGATCAAACATGCGAATTTTTTTCCCTCAAACTTCTCCAACAGTTGCTTTTGGAAATTTAGGCTTCGTAGGAATAAAACTATTGTTCTCTACTAACTTCTGTATATTTTTTATAACACTCAATTAGAAAGTTATTTAGTCCTCCTAATAGGGTGTTTTAACGGAAAATCAGGCATTATTATCGACATTCATCGCATAGAACCACTTATGAATAGAGAATTAAGCTTAAAATGCATTGCATGTAGCAAAAGAGGCTAGGACTAGAAATGCTAAGAAATCATGAGTTTTTATACATAAATGTTAATGTTTGAAGCATTTTTAATCGTATTTCAAAGAGCCCCTTATCTTGTTAAATTGTTGTCATCATTTCAGGTTTTTGAATGCCGAGAATGCTGAACAAAGCCTAAATCAAAGGTGTTGAGTTGAAGAGAAGAAAAGTCAACTTTAATGCGAGAGTCAATGTTTGCAGCATTCGTCTGACCAGTTTCCTGCAAAAAGTTCCTGTGTCAGAAAAGTCTGTACGTGGTCCCCCTGCTGCAGGTCAGATCTGGTCGGCCCTGGATTGGAGAACAAGCCACCTTTTGCCCTAGAATCTCAGCCATTGATCTACCTTGATGATGGGAGTATATAAACACATTTTTGGAATTTGAAGAAGAGGAGCTAGAATCTTGGAGGAGAGCTGAATTTGGAGAGCTGCTAGAAGTGAGGCTCCATCAGTTTTTGCAGCATTGTTTTCCGTTTTTCTGCATTTCCTTTAGAACATTCTTCTTTTTACTTTCTTTTGAAGTTTTCATAGCTTACCTTCTATATTGTAGTTTTCGAGCAAGGATTTCTGTTGGACGTTTGTTTATAGCTTGTTATAGTTATATTAATGCATTTCAAAATTTCTTTCATCTTCTTGTGAGTTGTTTCTGTGGATGCTTACTGTTATTTGTTATATTTAAGTTGGGTGTTTATTGTTTCATTGTTGTTTTGCTTTTATCTGCTGAAATCTCGATTACCAGTTTCTGTTGCATGATGTTTACAGCATTCCTACCATCTGTTTCTGTTCTTTTCAGCATAACCATGAGCTAAATTCATATAGGTGAGGGTTGAGGGGATGAGTGTGTGATGTA